>CAUYPK010033483.1:0-50324 GCA_963574355.1 Loris lydekkerianus
TGACACGTTTTCATCACACTGGTCAACACAGCCTTCCTGGCATTCTCCCAGCTATTGTGCCAAGACATCTACATTCCACATCTACCAAGTTTCACATATACGTATGCCCTTGTAAGATGCACCGCAGGTGTAATCCCACCAACCCCCCTCCCACCACTCCTCTCCCCCCTCCCTCCCCTCCCTTTCTCCCTTCCCCTTATTCTTAGGCTTAAACTGCCCTCTAAAGAGGCATAGGTTAGCTGATTGGATACAAAAACTCAGGTCAGATGTTTGTTGCATATAAGAGTCACATCTTAACTTAAAAGACAAATACAGACTCAGGGTGAAAGGATGGTCATTCATATTTCAGGCAAATGGTAATCAGAAAAAAGCAGGTGTCGCAATTTTATTTGCAGATACAATAGGCTTTAAACCAACAAAAGTAAGGAAGGACAAGAAGGGTCACTTCATATTTGTTAAAGGTAATACTCAATATGATGAGATTTCAATTATTAATATCTATGCACCCAACCAGAATGCACCTCAATTTATAAGAGAAATTCTAACTGACATGAGCAACTTGATTTCCCCAAGCTCCATAATAATCTGACCTAAAATATTTTCTTCACTTCATTTGAATATACAGAAAGTGTCAAAGCACGTATACAGATTTTAAGAAAAGAAAAAACTATATTAAAATTGTAATATTCAATATTTACTGATAACATTTGTTATCATATATATTGTATCTTATATCTCTTGTAATTGCAGAAGTCAAAGGTGACTTGGTATTACAATTTTATTATAGTTTTTTATTTACAAAAAATATATATATTATATATGTGTGTATATAAATACATACATATGTATATATATGTATTTTTGGAACTCTCTATATTAATACCATAATGTTCTGGTTTTACTGTGGTTTCCTTGCTGCTCCTTTTGAAAAATATTTTATAGGCTTCTCTTTATCTCCTTGATCTCTAAATATCTTTTCCCCAGGGGTCAATACTTAAAACATTTTCTCTTTTGAAAATACAATCATTCCCTTGGTAATCTCCTCAGTTAGTCACATGTCTGTGAATACTACATGTGTACCTTGATATCTTGCAAATTTATAACTCAGCTCAGACCTTTTATTAAATTCCAGCATCATTTATCAAACTGACTACTCAACATCTTTACTTGGATGTCTAACAAATATTCAAAATGTGTCTAACAACACATTCAAAAACTAGTCTCCTTCTCTTTCCTTTCCTATTTCCTTCTTCCAGTCTTTCCATCTAACTACTATAAATTTTATGCTATCAGAGGTTCAGATAAAAAAAAACTTGATTTTTTTCATTCTTTATTTTTTTATTAAGTCATATATACGTAGATCATGAATACATTTATGCCTTTGTGGGATTCAGTGTGTTGATTATTTGTACAAATTGGAGGGCTTAAATCCTACTAATTAACATGGCTTTCACTTTATTTACTTAATCACAGTGTTAAGACATTTGTGTTCTATACTTGATAGATTTGACTTGTATCCTTGCAATATACTCCATAGGTGTGGTCCCACCATTAACCCTCCCTCTATCAAACCACCCCCTTCTTTCCCATCCCCCACCCCTTCCCTCCTTCATCCTGGGCTATAGTTGTGATTCATCTTTCATATGAAAGTGTTAGTGAATATAAATTGGTTTCATAGTAGTACTCAGTACACTGGATTTTTTTTTCCATTCCTGAAATACTTTACTAAGAATATTTTCCAGCTCCATCCATGTAAACATAAAAGAGATAAAGTCTCCATCTTTTTGAATGCTACATAGTATTACATGGTATACATACACCATAATTTATTAATCCATTCATGGGTCGATGGGCACTTGGGCTTCTTCCATAACTTAACAATTATGAACTGAGCTGCAATGAATAATCTGGTGCAAATATCTTTGTTGCCAAGTGATTTTTTGTCTTTTGGATATATACCTAGTAGAAGAATTGCAGTATCAAACAGCAGGTCTACATTTAGATCCCTGAGTGTTCTCCAAGTTTCTTTCCAAAAGGAATGTACTAGCTTGCATTCCCATCAGCAGTGCTGAGATCACTCTTTGCAGACGATATGATTGTATATCTGGAAAACACCAGGGACTCAACTACAAAACTCCTAGAAGTGATCAAGGAATACAAAATCAATACTCACAGATTTGTAGCCTTTATATATATCAACAATACTCAAGGTGAAAAAACAATCAAGGACTCTATTCCCTTTACAATAGTGCCAAAGAAGATGAAATATCTAGGAGTGTACCTAACAAAGGATGTGAAAGATCTCTACAAAGGGAACTATGAAACTCTGAGAAAATAAATAGCTAAAGATGTTAACAAATGGAAAAATATACCATGCTCATAGCTGGGAAGAATCAACATTGTTAAAATGTCTATACTAACCAAAGCAATCTACAGATTTCACGCAATACCTATTAAAGCACCTCTGTTATACTTTAAATCTGGAAAAATTAGTACTTAGTTTTATATGGAAACAGAAAAAACCTCAAATAGCCATGATTTTTTTCATTCTTTAAACCTCAATTCAATCAGTAAACCTGGCTATGCTCCCAAGATTCTCAGAATCTATTTTCATCACCTCCACTGCTAATCACCTTGGTTCAAACCACTATAATCCCTTGTCAGTATTATTTCAATTTCCTCCTTACTGTTTTCTCTGTGTCCATTTCCTCTCCTATTGTCCACTTTTTTACATAGATGCTAATTTGTGTTAATTAGACGGAACAGTAGATGATTCCCCTGTTCATAACCTTCCAATATATTGATATTTTCTACCTCACTCATTATAAGAACTGGTCCAGAACACTCAACATGATCTTGACCACATTACTTTTTTGATCTTATCTCCCATTAATTTTTCTGTCACTGACTCTGTTTTCAGTCAGACTAGTCTCTTTGCTTTCCTAAAATATGTATGTTAGTCATGCCATTAACTCAAGGCCTTTGCTCTGGTCTTCTGCTTCACATGCTCTTCCTATAGATAACACCGGGATGTTTCATCTTCTTCAGATCTTTGGTCAAATCCTACTTTCTTTGTGAGATCTCCCATCACTATAATCACTAATCCTCACTCCCTCATCCTGGACTTTTTTCCTCATAGTTCTTTTTTAACATCTTTCATGTTTTACTTATTTATTTTTACACTGTCTTCTCTCTCCACAAAAAAAAAAAAAAAAAAAAAAAAATGCAAACTCTATGAGACAAAAATTCAGGCTTGTATGACTCCAATGTTTTATGTTCTCATAAGAACATAAATTTCTTTCTTCATAAAATGTCCTGTTATTCTACTTCCACATCTACCTGTATAAACTGTATCTTGACTTGAAATCTTATTGAAACAATATCCTTGCCATATAGTACCTATCATCTGGTGGATACTCAGAAAACATTTGATAAATGAATGAGATTTAGTCTTTGTCTTCATTCACTTTATAATGCAACTACAGGTACAGTTGAAAAATTAACAGAAAATATGAGAGATGTTAAAAGGTACACAATTCATTGTTAAATGATGGGCAGTGGAGTTTGACAGATCTAAGTGTGAATTCTATTACTTGTGACATTGGGAAAAACACAAGTTTTTTTCAGGCTCCATTTTCACGCCTATATAAGAGAAAAAATATAACTACCTACCACACAGTGAAAGGGTATAACAGTAAGGAATATAAATCACCAAGTCAAGTGCCTGGTGAATAATCAGTAATCATCAAATTTCATTTTCCTGCACCCTTAATTTAGTAGTAAAAACACACATACTAAAAATAATTTAAGTAACTTTAATTTTATGTGATGAAATCATCTATTTTTTCTTTCAAAATTACTTGAGTAAGTTATTTTCTATATCTTAGTTATAGATTATGAAGTTATTGGTTATAAACCAAGTCCTTCTAGGTTTATTATAATATTACCTAGATATATTGTTTATTATTTGGACAATTCAACAGTTCCCATTATACTAAACAATCTCCACCACCAAAATGACATCTCTGTAGTAACATATTGATATGAACGTTGCCCATTTCTAAGGCACCCCAAGCCACATCAGGATGACAAAATATTTTCACTTCTGATTCATAAGCAGTTGCACTCAAGTTTCTAGAGGGACCACATTGCCATTCGTAAATGTCATAGCATATTAACTAACTGAGATATGATAAAGGCAATCTGTGTGTGGATTATACAATTTCTCTTTGACTCTCTTTCTTTGTTAGTACTTGACTGCAAAGAGGCAGAGATTTGGTAGCCATTAAAAGGCACTTTACAGTACCCTTCAGTTTCCTTATTATTTTTATCCATCTGTCACACTGTCACCAAATGATCTGTGTCTTCAAAGAAAAGCCTCAAGAAATATTACTAATAAATCCAGAAGAAGAATTGCTAGAGCCAATTCCCATTGAACCTTCAGGAAGTCAAGGATTGAATTTACTTATTATTTGGCTTGCTGAGACAATGTCAAATTTGATCTTCTAAGTCATATCATAATTATAGTAGTCTCTTTTCTGGGAGCTACACAAACTTTAGGTATCCTTAACCTACCACTCTACAGTGTGCCCAAACATAAGTGTGCAGAATCACAAGCTCTGGGATCAAAAATACCTTGACTGTGAAGTTAATAGAATAAAGAACTCTGAAAAGTTACCTAATCTCACTGTGTGTCAGGGTTTTAGTTTGAAAAATGGGATAATAATACCTATCTAGCAGGGTTATTGTAAAGATCAAATGAGAAAATTATTTAAAATTACCTAAACAGTGCTACACATATAGAAAAAAACTCAAAATATATATAAGACATCATTATCATTCTTATGATTACCCTCAATATGCCATACTATTTTGTGCTTCATTCCCTTTGCTCAGGCTATCCTCTTTATTTTGAATACTCTTCTTAGTTTAGCCTAATGAATTGTTTATTCTTCTGATCCAGCTCAAGTGCAACCTTTTATGATGCTTTTTCTATGTCCCTCCTTCTCCCTACTCAACTCCTCTGCAGCATTTCATGTCAGTCACAGATTGGCAGGAAATGACCACGCACTTTCTCTCTAAAATATGATTAAGTTACTGATTTAATTATTGAAGGACACAGAAATTTAGCTTAAGTACAGAGACCATACAGGGCAAGAGCAACAGCAGCAACACAGCCTTCTCTACCCTTCCTTGCCCCCTTCATTTCCTAAGGAGCCATCCAGCTGCTGCTCATAACGGTTCAGAACTGCCAGAAGTGAGAAAACATTCAAATTCTTGCTGCCTTGCCATGTCTCTGTCATAGCTTGCATTACCATTTCACTTATGTTAAAAATGTAAGCACCTGCAATGTAAGGAAACTTTTACATAGAGTTCCTTTGCTTCTAGAAACAAACTCAGTGTGAGAAAGCAGAGTCTAGGCTCAGAAGTCCCTGAACAAAAGCTATCTCAAGTATCTCAGAAGTCAACAATCAACCCCTTTAATACAATTACCATTTTACCTGTTTATTCACGATAGATAAGCATATAGATTAAAATTTGAATGTTAATAGTATTAATGCTCATATTTACAAGGTCCTTTTACCTCAATGGTTCTGCTACTAAGTTCTGTCAAGGAATAAGTCCATAATTCCATTTCCCTTCATCATTCCAGTTAAATTACGGGGTCTCATTAGAATCCAATACACCTAAAACAGTGTTGTGAAATTAGAGTGCAATTGTTTACGTGATAGATACAATATGACTGTCAATTTGCTGGACTTTTAGCTCTTCAAGGACAAAGTCTAGGACTAGGACTTTAAAATTCTTTATTCCTATGGTTTGTACATGACCTAAGTGTATCTTAATCATTAAAGAGCTTTGCCACCATTAGGCTTAATGATAGTCTTGGCTGTGCCACTAACTAGCTGTGTACTTTGGGGGCAAGTTACTTCCATAATCTGAGGCCCATTTTTCTCACCTATAGAATAAGAATAAAACTTACTTATATAGTTTTGATGAGTACTAGCAAACGTGCATGTGTGTGTGTGTGTATTTGTGTGGTACACATATGTAAATGTGAGACATTTTAAATTATCATTATCATCGTCAACAACAGCAGCAGTATCACTATCATTTTTAACACTCATTATATGTTGAATATTCCTTCTTCAAAGGAAAGCAATATCCCTTTAAAATATTATTGTGAGTATTAAATTAAAACCCTTCGAAAAATTTAGAACCATGCCTGGTACATGATAAACGCTTAAAAGTTTTAACTCATAGCACTTCTTAATCCTCAAATAAAAAACAAATATCTCACTATTGATTTATAGTAGAGTCTCAGGTCTGGTAGCGTGATTCCTCCTGCTTTGTCTTTATAGCTGAGTAATGTTTTGGCTATTTGAGGTTTTTTCTGATTCCATATAAAATGAAGTATTATTGTTTCAAGATCTTTAAAGTATGACAATGAAGCTTTAATAGGTATTGCATTAAAATTATATATTGCTTTGGGCAGTATGAACATTTTAACAATGTTGATTCTTCCCAGCCACGAGCATGATACATTTTTTCATCTTTGAACATCTTCGGCTATTTCTTTTCTTAGAGTTTCATAGTTCTCTTTGTAGAGATCTTTCACGTCCTTTGTTAGGTATACTCCCAAATATTTCAATTCTTGGACTATTTCTATCTAATGAGTTTGGGTATACAAGAAAGTGAATAAAGAAGGTTGATTGCTGTTGTGCATGAGCGAGCACCAACCATCCCTTTTGAAATCATTCATTTCGTCTGTGGTGCTACTTCTGCGTCATCGACTAGAAGCCAAATGGACAGCAATAGGGAATGGAATTGAAGATGTCATCCAATTATTGCCCTCAAGATGCTTTGAGTCTGGTGCGAAAGACATGAAAAAAGAAGATACATGTGGTAACTTCCATAATGGAAATAAGCACAAAGTGACATATTTTGACAAAAGGGAAGTAGCTACCAGAAATCATAATTTTTCCAAATATAACAATGTTTCAAAACTGGAGTTACATGTATTACAAAGGAATAGACTGAGACATCCAAAACTATGAAAACATTCAACCAGAGGTTTGTTAATCATGGGTCATATATATTAGAGATTGGTTTTCTATACTGGTTGTGATTTAAGTCTAGGAAATTTTATCTCCATGGTCTCAAGCAGCATGAAGATTCTATAGGCCGATCATGAAGTGTGGTGCACATTTATTAAATCACAGAGAAAAGTTTTAGGTAGAAAGCATTTTAACAAGTGCTTAGCAAAACTTTTTATGGACCTCCACTGTCGTCTCTGCCAATGAAAACATTAAAAATAGATAATGTATAGATCATACTCTTTATAAGCTTTAAATTGCATCTTACTTGGGTTAAAAAATACACATTTCTTTAGCAAACAAGTATGCAGAACTTTCCCTGGAGATTGGATGTTTATCCATTAGTAATATTAGTAGTATTATTAATAGCTATTACGTATGGAATCCCCAAAACACACACCATTGACACTGTACTGTCCTTTGTCTTTTTTTTTCTTTAGAGTCTCACTTTGTCGCCCTTGGTAGAGTGCTCTAACATCACAGCTCACAGTAACCTCCAGCTCTTGGACTTAGGCAATTCTCTTGCCTCAGCCTCCCGAGTATCTGGGATTATAGGCACCCGCCACAACTCCTGGCTATTTTTTCTTGTTGTTGTTGTTGCAGTTTGGCCAGGGTTGGATTGGAACCCACCACCCGGGGTATACGGGGTGGCGCCCTACTCACTGAGCCACAGGTGCCGCCCTGCTGTTTGTCATTTAATACTCACACCATTGTTGTATATGAACATAGTCTTTCTTATGAGCTGAACAGAAATACAATCAGAATGTTTAAAAAGAGACCCAAGTTTACTCAGCTGGTAAATGGTACAGTAAGGTTTTAAATCCAACCTAATGCCAGATTGTACATTAGAGAATGATCTAAACCACACCAAACATTTGTGTAGAGTTATAGCAGATGATTCATGCATTGGTTATTGATATAAGATAATATATTTTCTCACAATGGACAATAAATTACAATTCTGTATATTCCAATGCTGTCTAACATTTCTTAAGTTCCTAACATGCTCCAGGCATTATTCCAGAGCACTCTAAGTGAAATAGATTGCTTAGTTATCACCATGAATTTATGAGGATTTACCTAATTTAGCATTTGCACGTTATCCTTAATCTCAGGGTGTTATTCCGAACATCAAACTGTTATCAGCTTCTGTGAGCTCTTTAGATACACGTACATAGACACGTATGCATGCACATACACTTCAAAGATGTACATATTCTTCCAAATATTTTAAGATTTGGTATTCCTTTGCTCTATTTTTGAAAGCACGGAGCATATGGAATGCACCATACTATTATACTTATTTAAATGGTATTTGTTCCTTGTAAATAATATGAAAAAAAGAATCTTTGTTTTCTTGCTGGAACTTGGTATATTAAGCCAAAATAATTTAAAACATGATTCCGTGGGCTAGTGGTTAACTGAATTAAATTTCCAGTCTTCTACAATGTATTTTCTTATTATCAGAATAATTATTTAGTAATTATCCTAATATTGTCCAAACATGATTCATCACTACAAAGCTACTTCCCTACTGAATCAGCATAAATCTCTGGCTATTCTGGAACTTAATATAGGATTCACAACTTTGATGACTGATTCAAGAAATTCAAAGCAGAATTGAAATGATTTTGATGACAGCAGCACAATAACATTTTGGGAATTTTAATAATGATAAAGATTTTATTTCAAAATCTTCCAAGTTTCATATGTCTTCATATAGCATATTTGTATTCTAATTGCATTATGTGGCAGAATACAAAATGGTAATAATTTTAGTATCAATAAATTCAGAGAAATGTATCAAAATTAAATGAATGTAAGTATTTTATCACCTGTAAAATAGAAATAGCAGTATCTAAGTTGTAAGTTTGGAGAAGAATTAGACAACAATGCATGTATATAGCCCTTGACAAAGTAGGCAAACAAAACACCTTTTACTGTGTTATTGTTGACAGCGCCTAGTCAGGTGTTTCAGGTTGGAAATTGATCTAAGCAATCACCTAGCAGAAAAATCTCAGGGATCTGAGCCCTGCTAGCTATTGGTGAATGGTAGAGTGCATACGTGGGATGAATAAGACACAGGTTTCTACCCTAGCTTCATTATCTGATTCTCAGTGGGCCGCAAGCTCTGACAGGGAAGGAACAGGTCATGTGTGGTACAATACTATAGTCCTGGGCATAGCCAAGTGCCTGGATCATAACTATTGTGCAATAAATGTTAGATAAATGAAAGGAAATGATTAACTTCGGGTTATGTTTGATTATGTTGGATTAGTTTTCTAGATTTTCTGGAACAGATTACCACACACAGGTTTAAACTTACAGAACCCTAATCTCTTACAGTTCTAGGAGTCCAGAAGTACAAATTAGTTTTACTAGGATGAAATCAGGATGTCCATGTGACTCCTTCACAAGATTTAGTATTCACTCCTTTTTGCCCTTCTCAGCTTTTGGTGGCTTGTGGCTGCATCTCTCCAACACTTGCCTGTGGTGAGATCACCTTCTCTTTTCCTGTCTGTTTCAAATCTCCCTCTGCCTCCCTTAGAAACACACATATGACTGAATTTAGGGCAGAAATATCCCAGGTAATCCAGGATAATCTTTCAGTCTCAAAATCCTTAACTATCATATACAAAGTCCTTTTTTGCCCTGTAAGCTAATCCCACAAGTTCCAGGGACTAGAAACAGGATGCCTTTTTGGTGGTCACTGTTTATCTTACCACAGTTAGGATTTTCAATCTTTTGTTCTCTGGAAGTATGTGGTTTCAGGCTTATTCGCTCACATAATAAATTGTGTTACATAGATATCTATTCTGTCATGGTATTTCTAAAAACGTCTGCTCTGTAGGTTTCATAGATATTTTGACTAAAGTGAACCTTGTTCTTTTCTTTTTAGACATCCAGCACTTACATGAATAAATTCCACCTTTTCATCTGGAAAGACAGGACTGTAAGAACTTACGGGGTATTGTCTTGTCTGATTATTGGTACATTAATCTTCTAAAAAATTTGAACATTCAGATAGACATTTTCATAACGAAAGACATATCACTTATGATCCCACTCCCTCAATCCAAGATTTTCTTAACTATGTTCTGAGTGTCGTTTAGTTGACCTGGTAGCATGTATGATATTTTTATTAAGTCACTTGTCACCATTGCTAGTAATAAAAAGTCAGACTGCTAATAAAAGTAAAATACGTCATGATACATTCTGATACTGGTGCAATTATAAGGACAGTACTGACTATAAGTTAATAAACACATACAAATTATAATATTTACAAAAGTGAATTGGACCTCAGGCAGTAACTTGCCTGTAAACTAAAATAAAATCTTAAGGCTTCTGCCCTCAGCACTTGACTGACTAGACCCCCAAGAGGCGAAGGGGATCCCTGCAACAGGGCTTCTAATCAAAAGGAAGATCAAACCCGCCTCATCATGCCCCCTCCTATTCTAAGAGAGTCTTCAGTGACTCATTTTTAACCTCCCATTTGCAAATGTCCCACCTCTTTGAGCCAAACCAATGTTTGCCCTCCACATATCAATTTATGACCTCACCTGTAATTCCTGTCTCCTTAAAATATATAAAACCAAACTGTAGCCCCACCACCACGAGTCCACCTGCTCACGGCTTCTTGGGTGTTGTTTCTTGGGTCATGGTCCTCAAATTTGGTTAATAAAACTCCTTAAATTGTTTTACACGGTACGGGAGTTCTTTCTGCGGGCATTACAAAATAGGAAAGTATGTTTTCTCCTTTAGAAGAGCGCAGCCAGGCCGCTGGAAGGACCCCTGATGCTGGAAGACACTCAGGAAGCTGGGCACTCGCTCAGTGCACGTCCTGGCCTGTGCATCTGCTCGTAATTTCTTCTCTGTTGTCTAGCTTGCTCTGTCCTCCAGACACACAGTACAAGATGGACCTGAGCTCACTGTTCACATGCTGTCTCAATCCGAATAGAAATTTCTTGAAAGGAAATTTGAAATGCTGATTGGCCCTTCCTGGGTTAGATTTCAGGGTACGTCCAGTAGGTTGGGAGATAGTGTGATATGTTTCCTGTACTCATAGTTCTAGGGGTGGTAAAAGGAGTGCTTTTGAAGTGGCCACACCCTTATGTCCCCTTATGTCCCCTTAATGTCCCCTTATGTTTCAGTGGATCCCTGAGAGCTCAGCCTCTATTCGTCCTCTACCTAAATGTAGACATGTCTAAAACTTAGGGAGTTTGATCTCTATGGCCTTTCATGCCATACACCTAGTAACATAAACCGTTAAGGCTTGTGTTGCATATTGCTGTTTAGAACAGCACATTCTTGACTGCTGTTTCGTTTACCCTTTTTTTTTTTTTCTTTCTAATTTCAATCTCATCTCCTTCCCTATGAAATATTTGTTTGTTCTCTGGTGTGAACAACATTCTGTATTGCTGTTTTGTTTTGGAAACATACTTCGTTCTATTTGTTACCACATCCTTTCTACACGTCTCTTTCTACATGCAAATTGGACTTTTGAAGAGATATAATCTCAGAACTTAGTTCAGCGTGCTCATTTCTTTTACCATGTCAGGTATAATTGTGAATAATCGGTTTCTCAGGATTTTCAGAATATCCTAGTTTTATTTTAGCTCAAAGGTCTTAGAGGAAAGTACAAATTTAATGCATTAAACAGGAGTCAAAGGGAAACAGCTAAGTATATTGGCTGGAGAAAGAGTGGTGACTCCCTCCTATAATCCTAACTGTGGGAGGCCAATGCAGGTGGATTGCCTGAGCTCAGAATTCAAGACCAGCCTCATCAAGAGTGAGAACTCATCTCTACGAAAAACAGAAAAATTGCCAGGCTTGTGGCAAACACCTGTAGTCCCCAACTACTCGGGAGGCTGTAGGAAGAGGACTGCTTGAGTCCAAGAGTTTGAGGTTGCTGTGAGCTATGATGTACCCAGAGAAACAAAGTGAGACTCGGTCAAAAAAAAAAAAAAAAAAAGAATTAACAGCCTTTTCCACATATGCTCCAGTAGTGTCCTGTGTCAGGTCACTAGAAGGTAATAAGCCAGATGAGACAAATGTTTGCTTCTCTGAGTGTGCACTTTTTCCTCGATGGTATTCTGTAACTGGTTTTAACCAAATATTCAACTCAAATGCTTTCACCACAAAGATGTTAACAAATGCTCTGCTTTTGTGTTGTGCAGTGTTGCGCCTCCTGGGAGTACAGGCTTTTCTGGTAGCTATTAGGAATGATTTTGAAAAAGCAAAGAAATGAGCAGGCAGGGGAGGCCCTTTATGTTTCTGACTTCTGATATACTCACCTGCTTTTGGATTTTAGGTGGGTTTTTTTAGCACTCAAGCAGCCCACCAGAGTGCTGAGATTTGCCCCCATGTGCTACACTAATGAGAAAAGCACAAAATCAAAGACTAGCCATGTGTATTTGTATGTCCATGGAACTGATATAATCCTTTCACATTTCCAAGTTTATTTTATATTTGAAAATTATGGTAGTTAATTTAAATTGGACTAGAGATAAAGACAAAATTAGCATATATGAATTCCCATGTGTTTTCTGTTTGCACAGCGACTTCTAAGAAAGCAATAAAAGATCTTCTGTTTAATACAAGAATCACATTCTAAACATTCAGGCCCAGAGGTGTAGGGAGGCTTTCCTGTATGTCAGAGTAAGGAATAGTCTCGTTTTGGAGTTTTACGTATTTTTGCAAGCTTGTCCTGTGAGACTTTGCTCTATAAGATCTGCAATGATTTTTTATTATGTCACCCTTGAAGAGGCTTCTGTTTTACTGCACAGATAGAGTTTAAAATCAGACGTAATTTGAGCTATTTCTTTAGAGTTAGATTATCTTATTTTTTTAGGAACTTTTTGAACTAACTCCATGTCCTTAAATTATACATTGTTATTTCTAAGAGGACTTACTTTGTACTTAATAATTTAGCATCATTCTTCAATAGTTTTTGCATGTTCTGTAAAGTTAAGATGTTTCCTTTGATTTCAGTTTTATTAGTAGTATTAATAATTGACATAATCTTGGGCCTTAACTTTAGCAGATATTTGATGTGCAATACTATATAAATATTAAGGTTGTTAGTAAAATAGATCATTACTGTCAACTCCAAGTACTTAGAGTTAAATCCATAATGCATTCTTCAGATTTTACAATTTAACACCAATTTGAAAGTTATCTATGAATCAATTTAATAAAGAAGTCAGGTTTATATTTTTATGTGCTTACTATATTATAAAATAAGTTGGCAAACCCATGTGTCATCATAACTACATATTAGATAGTTACATAAAATATCACTTTATAGACACAATTTACCATGTAAGATCAATGATGAGAACATGAAAGCTTGGCAAATATATGGCTTTAATTAATAATCAACAATAATGATAACAACAATAATAAATTTTCTTTCATAGTAGTCATTTCCAAAGGAATGGAGAAACCTAAGTAAAAAATAAGTAAGAATAGATTTACTTTAGAAAAGGCAATATTCTTTGTCTATTTACATTTTGAGAGAATAAAAGCAAATAACCCCATTTCATATGTAGGAAGAGTAGCGTATTTATTTACCAGAAAATTTAAAATATCTATACTTGCATTATTGATATATTTCTCATGCATTAATAATATCAGGGTGGTTAAAATTGCCTTAATTAGTGTTCATGATGACTGAATTTTTGTGGTGATATATAAAAGAAAGAGAATTGATATTGTATATTTTAAAAAATGCGTATTAAACAATGTTTTTCTTTTTTATCTTGATTTGTGGAAATCAAGGTGATTTTAAAAATGCCAAAGACATTCCTTGCCTTTTCCACCTACCTAATATTTATTTAATACTTTTGCTTTAACGCACAGAATTATATAGACTTGTAGTGACATAGAAGCAGAAGAAATTGCTTTTTTCTGTTTTGAAATATAGTGAATGTTTATTAAATAAATAATTCATACTTACTCTGGAAAATTTGGAATTATGGATAAGCCCCAAAGATCTAAGCTATTTTGACATCTAAAGATGACTCCGTTAAATATTTTTGCATACTCTTTCAGACTACGTTCACAGAATTTTTTTTCTTTTTTAACCAATATGTAGATGTAGTATACATATTATATTATAGTTTGAGCTAGCTTTCTATTTCAGGCATCTTATTAAAATATAATTATATAATATTTGAAACATTTATATACATAAATAACCTCTTAAATAACACATTATAATTAAAAATAATATTTTTTATCTTGTGATTATATTTCTTCTGCAGAAAATTTAAGACTAGTGTTATTTTAGACATTCTTTCAAATTGTTTTCTTTCACTTTTTGTTTTTCTTTTCTTTTCTGAGACAAAGTTTTCTCTATTGCCCAGGCTAGAATGCTATGTCTTTAGTCTAGTTCATAGCAATCTAAAACTCCTGGGCTCAAGCAATCCTCCCACCTTGGCCTCCTTTGTACCTGGGACTATAGGCGCTGACTATCACATCCACCTAATTTTTCTATTTTTAAGACTGATGGGGTTTTGCTTTTCTCAGGCTGGTCTGGAACTTCTGACCTTGAACAATCCTGATCCTCCCTCCTTGGCCTCCTAGAATGCTAGGATTTTAGGTGTGAGCCACTGCACCTGGCCTGAATTTTTTAAGTAGAAAAAGATTAAATTTATTTTTTTTGGAGTTATAAGTAAATAAAATAGTAAGCAAAATGGTTTTTACTAGTTAGCAAGAAAGAAGACCTCAGCACATGTCTTTTGAATGATATTTAGTAAAACACTATTTCTTTGAAATTGCCTATTGCTTTTAGCAGTTTTCAGATGCTTTAGTTTTTTGTTTTTTTTTTAATGCACCAGAATCACTCTATTTTTTATTTTTTATTTTACTTTGTTTTTATTTTTGCAGTTTTTGGCCCAGATGCTTTAGTTTTAAGATTCTATTACTATCTAAAATTTTAAGAGAAGAAAAATATCCAAAGATTATTTTTCATATGACATTTGAAGTAACAATATTAAGAACTTCAAACTAGGTACTGTGTCTTTACCACATAAGGTTGGAATATGTCGTGATAAAATGGAGAAACTTAAATTTAAACAATACAAATAATTTAAAGAAAGGTGGCAATGAATCCAAACGCAATGTTTAATTTTATTGTATATTCATTCTTTTATTAAACAACTGTTACAAATATCCTTACACCATACCAAATGCTGAAACTAAACTAATTAACAAGGCTGGATGTGGTGGCTCATGCGTATGATCCCAACTTTTGGGGAGGCTGAGGAAGGAGGATCAGCCTGGAATTTTAGACCAGCGTGGATAAGATAGTAAGACCCTATCTCTACAAAAAATAAAAATGTTAGCCAGGAGTGGTGGTGTGTACCTGTACTCCCAGCTACTTTGAAGGCTGAAGCAGGAAGATTGCTTGAGCCCAGAGTTTCAAGGCTGCAGTGAGCTATGATAATGCCTCTACACTCTGACCCATACCACAGAGCAAAATTGTATCTCAAGAAAATTAATAAATAAATAAATAAAGTCAACAAGATGGATGTACTTTCTGTGTACACATCCCAAAAGAAGGCATAGGGACATGTGATTTGAAAATTCTAACAGTGAGAGGAAAAGATGGGGTCATTTACACCAGATCCAAGTACGACTGAGAGAAGTCTGACAGGAATGGACTCTATGGATGTGTTGAAGGAGTATGCTGGACAAAAAGTAGAATGAAAACATGTTAGGTTGGCCTGGTGCAGTAGCACACACCCATAATCCTAGCACTCTGGGCAGCCAAGGCAGGTCAATTGCTTAAGCTCATGAGTTTGAGAACAGCTTGAACAAAAGCAAGACCCTGTCTCTACTAAAAATAGAAAAAATGAGGCAAGAGATCACTTGAGCCCAAGAGTTGGAGGTTGCTGTGAGCTATGCCACGGCACTCTACCCAGCACAAGAGCTTTAGACTCTGTATCGAAAAAAAAAAAAAAAAAAGCATAGACTTTAGGAAGAGAACTTCAGGGTGAAAAACCACCTACAAAGTACTTCAAGTGTGAAAAACCACCTACACACCACCTCCAGAGGAATGTGGGGATATACAGAACAACTGGGAAACTGAGTATAAGATGATGCGTGCTTCTTGTTGTTGAAGTGGAGTTCAAACAGAGGCCAGGTCATAGGATGCCTGGATACTGCACAAAGGATGTCGAGTTCATCAAAAGAGCAATAAAGGACTAATACAGAGTTTGAAAAGAAGTGACATGATAAAATTTAAGTGTTACAACAATGACACAGGATTCATTATGGAGGATAGATTGGAATGGGGCCATATTAGATAAAGAAAGATTATATAGATTCAATAATACAGTATAGAATAAGATAGTAAATTGGAGTTATGGCATTAAAAACAGAGATAAGAGGGTCAGTTGAATGATGGGGAAGGTAAATAAGAATTCAAGATGGTACTCAGGTTTTTTGCCTGATGTCCTGCATTGATACTGGTCTATTTTACACAAAATTCTCAAAGGAGAAGGGATCAGAATTTTACATAAATTTTCATCAGTATATTTACAGCATCATATCTGATTGAAATTTAATTTCACCAAAACATTTGTCTCACCAAATGTTATTAATTTTCATTTTAATTGATTGATAGTTTTAATTGCGTTCAATTTGTAACTCATTTTATTTTTGCCTTTTAAGTTTCTTACGGATTACTACTCTCTTAATATGTTTAAATGACAGAGGGAATAGATAGGGATTATCTTCTTTAAAAATATTTTGTTAAGTTAGTTAGACAAACATTACCATGTGCCACATACAAATGTATTAGGGATTTAAAGAATGTGTTAACTAGAAATAGCTGATTCATTCAAAAGAGATTAATTGAAAGAGTTGATTTGCTAAGCATTAAACATGGAAAAGGTACAGGAAAACCACGACTCACTGTAAGCCACAGAGACAGAGCTAAAACGAAAAGGGACAGCTCAACAGTGACTGTGGCTATAAGGGTACAGACTCTACAAGATCCCCAGCCAAGCAGGTGCCCTGGGGAGTCTGGGAGGTGGAGTTGGGTGAAAATAAATACGTGGACTTCTCTTTTTCTCTTCCCTCTGCTCTTTACTGCCTCCCATTGGCTAAACCCAATGGATAACCATATGGCAAGAGGGCTCAGGTGATGCAGTTTATATAACTAAGTTTTCTAGAGCTCAGAGGTCACAGGAAATATAAACAAATGAGGCATCATAGGATGAAAATCAGCATGCAGCAAAGAAGTATCTACAGAACACCAACCACATACCCATTTTGTTTTTTAGTGTATTGAAATGGTTTGAGGCAGTACTACAACTAAACAGCCATCTCATGACTTTAAAGAATTCGTAGTTAAGTTGGAGAATAGCCACATATACATTTAATTAAAATAAAGCTTACAGAATGTGGTTATCAGCATGCAACCTGATTTTTCTTGGGCACTGCACATCTATACACTTAGACAGAAATTATTTTATTCATAGCATAAAATATGTTATATACTCTGCACCAGTCATCCCAGAAGAGCAGAAGTATGCTCAATACAATTTTATTACAACTGGTTACTATCTTTTCTCCCCACACTTAGAGTTGTCATCATTAGGATGGAGCTTATTTGCAATGCAATGTGCAAAAAGAATGTCACCTCTGTCTGTCTGAGTCCTGCCCTCTATTCAAAGAACTTAATTTCTCTGGCTCATCTATCTAGCTGCGTTTTCAAGTGCAAATTCTTAAGTTCCACAAGGAAAGAAGGGGGGTGAAGAATAAATGTTTTATTCTCTGCCAAGTTTTAAATCAATGGTCACAAATGGATGTTTTTTCAATTAATAATGTCCCATTTCTCACAAAATCATTGAGTAAAAACTACCTAGCCCTACACATGTTCACAGTTGATAGAAGGTATACGTTCTAAGTTAATGTGTATGATCTTCAGTGAACTGCTCATGATGGCAAGAGGGCTTTATTAAATAAACACATGATCATATATAGGAAATATTTAGAAAAAAATTACTTAAGATACCCTGTTAGAGATTTCTCCTATTTTCAATCCTTTTAAGAAGTTAAGGGCAGTGCCTGTGGCTCAAAGGAGTAGGGCGCCCATCCCATGTGCCAGAAGTGGCAGGTACAAACCCAGCAGCCCCGGCCAAAAACTGCCAAAAAAAAAAAACAAAAAAAAGAAGTTAAGATTTCACATACAGATTTGTAGTTAAGAAATTTGACATGTGAAATATAACAATATAAAATACAGGCTGATTTGTGTGAAAACTGAATTCCCTAGCTAAGAATTTGCAATAAATTTTCAATCCAGCCTTATGACAACAATGAATATATTACATGTAAACATCATTTTATAGCAAGTAGAATACTGTACCAGGTACTTTGTCACTTAATCTTCAGAACTCTAAGAAACATATTGCTTATATTTTAAAGATGGATATAATTGATAACGATGTAAAGTGAAATCACATTGACTTCAACTTCCAAGGTTATTTTTTTTCACCTATCCCAACACCTCTAATACTGTCCTAAGATCAAGAATAAATTGATTAGCTCGGCTCCTGTGCTCAGTGGTTAGGGCACTGGCCACACTGGGGCTGTCATGTTTGAACCCGGCCCAGGCCTGCTAAACAACAATGACAACTACAACAAAAAAATAGCCAGGTGTTGTGGTGGGCGCCTGTAGTCCCAGCTACTTGGGAGGCAGAGGCAAGAGAATGGCTTAAGCCCAAGAGTTTGAGGTGGCTGTGAACTGTGACGCTACAGCACTCTACCCAGGGTGACATAATGAGACTCTGTCTAAAAAATAAAAGAAAGAAAGAAAAGAATAAAGTGAGTATAAAATTGATGCAGTTGAAAACAAGGAACTGAGATAAAAGTAATTTCAAAATGTGCTTCACCTAGGTTTAGACTTGATAGGTCTCTACCGTATGTGAAAGCATGGTATTGATATTAGCAAATGACCTCTTTTCAAATCAAAGATCTGCCACTTAGTAAGCTGTACACATTGAACGAACCCCTTAATCTCTAGTAGCCAGGTATTCTCATCTCAGTTACAGAGATGATACTTCCTGCCTGTTAGAGTCATTTGGAGGATAAAATTAGATAATATATATAAAAATGTCTAAAACAAAATCTGCTTAATATATATTAAATTTCCTTGGCTTTCTTTTTATTTGTAACTATCTATAACATAGTTTCCTATTATAATTATCAAATTAATCTAATAAGGGACAAGGTAGCTAAAAACATTGATTGTGGTACTATATGTTTTTTTAATACATTTAGACTGATTTTCACATTGCCAGGAGATGGGACAAGCACTTTCGAGACTGGTGAGTTTCAAACTACACTTCCAGTTGTCAGAAACATTGATAAATGGTAACACCTAAACTGTAGGATTTTTGGAAGTCTGCAGGACAGAAATTGATCCCCCAAATGGCTGATTTAACACTTACCACTTCCTCAAACTCCTTGAAGGAAGAATGTAAAGGGGTACTGTGATATTAATGCTTCAGTGCTAATAACGCATAAATTGATTTTATTACCATGGACTAAAATCTCAATCAGTCTTTTTATAATATAACAAGGGAGACAGAGATGCTGATCACTATCTAAAAGCATTACACTGCATGCAAGGGGATCATGAGGAAGAAAATTTACATTACCTTTTTCTTTTGCTTCTATTCGTTAATTTTCCCAATATTTGTATCAAGATCAATATCTACAGAGCTAGTAATGTAATTAGAAGAATCATTAACTATTAGGAGAATTAGCTTGGGTTGCAAGAAAAGAACACCAGACTAATGAATGATCTGACTTGTCACCAGATATCCATAATGCCTCTGAATTCTTTATTTAACACAAAATTTAAAATATAAATATGAAATAATTAAGGCACATATACATATACAATAGAACCTCCATGGTTGACCACCTTCCTACATTGAGCACTTCCTTAAGTTAACCTCATTTTCAGACATGCACCAGATGAACAGTACAATAGGACTTGGTTTCTTGTGTTGACCACCTGTGCATGTTGTCCAGTTTGTTACCATCCCTTGGGTGGTCAATGTACAGTGATTCTATTGTATTCTACTTTTTCACTTGACCTTTTTGCAGCCCTTTACTATGTGTGTAGTAACTGAGCATTAGTTACCACTTCTTTACATCTGAATTATCCCTGCTTGGAAACAAAACGTAGAAGAAGATTTTGAGTTCGTTTTAACTGGGTGTGTGTGTTATTTTCAGGTTTAAGTCTAGTAGTTTGTTTGTGATTGACTCTTAAGTAATCAAATTCAACACCATCTATTGGGTCCAATGAGTAATGCACTGGTCTAGTCACTGTGGAGAACACCTTTTTTTTTTTTTTTTTTGATAAGAGGCAGAGAAAAAGCAAGAGGCAGAGAGAAAGCAAGAAGGGGAGGTGGGGAGTGAGAGAAAGAGGGAGAGAAACAGCACACTAAAAAGGAAGGAGAAATGCTTTGGGCTACACATGGCCAGCTCTCCCTTCACCAGCTCGTCTGTAAACAGATCGGTGAGGAAGTCTTCTTGGAGGAGGTTAACATACGGTTGTAGGAGGCAATGACCACAAATCCCACTTTTCTCAGACGGGTCCAGCATAATTACTATCAGCACTCACTTCACTTATTAAACTGTCTTTGCTTACACCCCAAATAGGAAAGTTTTAAAATTTGTTCCTGCTTGATAGGTAAAAACTGAAAGAAAGGAGTGGATCAGAACACTCGAGACCAAAGTGGAACAAAAGTGGCATGTTAATTTTTACACTTGGGTGCAAGTGGGCTAAGACCTAAAGGATGTTGGGGGGAGTGGGTAAAGGGAGGAGGCCAGTCTTATATATCTGGTGGAGGGGGAGCTGGTTTCTATCAAGGACTGGTTTCTATTAGTCTGGTGTTCTATCAAGGTTTCTATCAAACTGTTCTCATCCAGATGTCAAAGTTATTACCTCATTATAGGGACTCTCCTGGCAGGTTCTTATCCGAGTGTCAGCACATTTCTCTTAGGTGGGTCTGTAATTGGGCTGGTCTGCAATTAGGCCAGTGGAAGGATGTGCCAGGATGAGCCTGCAGCGTGTCTAGACTCTCGTCTGAGTTATGTCCACCTGTAACAGAGTCTCACAGAATGGCTTGTCAAGGTGGAGTTAGTTTGAGCAATCTGACACTGTGGTAGGTTGTGTTTAAACTGTGTTTTTTGAACAAAGAAATTTTATTTTCTTAGTTTGGAGCCAACATTGTTGAGATTTTTATATTAGCTAAAAGACTGTAAAGGAAATCATGGGAAGTATTAGTACTTACATTGCATTTTGCTGCATATATGAATTTTTAAATATTTTCATCCTTCTCAATCAAGATAAACAGAAAAAAATCAGTTTCCAATTTGTGGAGTTTAGAATGTTAAATAAGGACTCTGTGTAAAGCAATGATCACATTTTTGGAGTCAAATTATAGTTCAAAGGAACATTCCAAAAATGTAATGTATTCTAGCTCAAACACTATCTATAAAATTAGAAAGGCACCCTAGTGTAAAGATTAAATATCTGGCTAAGATTCAAAAGGCGTAGGTGGCTGTGTATGACCTTGGGCCATAATTTTTCTTCTCCAAGTTTAAGTTTCCTCATCTTTGAAATGACAGGGTTAAAATAGATAATCACTAAGGTCTCTCCCAACTTTAATAGACTATTATTTGAAATTCAAATAGGTTAATATAAATTTTACTCTTGGTAGTGAAACTTTCCTAAAGTGACTGCTTAAAATAATGAGAAAAAAAAGGGTAAAAGTCTTCAAAAGAAAGTACAGAAGAAATTGTCTGAAGAATGTAACAATAGAGATTCGAACCAGTAGATGACAATGGACACTTTTCTTTACAGCACACAGTTAATATCAATTAATATATACTTTTTACTTTACCCTTGAACGTATAATGAGCTTGTTGAAACCCAGCTTCTAAATCCCACTTCCAGGTATTTGAAAGCAAAAATCATGCTGTAGAGCAGGGTTTCATTTTTTTTTTTTTTTTAATTAAGTCATGGGTCCAAAATATTCTACTTCCTTATGTTGTATTCCCCAAGAAAAAAGTATCTTAGTCAAGGATGTACAAAATGTTGATTTATTAAGAGGAAACTGAGGAGAGGTGTGGCAGAGGGGAAGTAGAGCTGGGAAGGGGAACTCCCAGTACAGAAGTAACTTGGAATGGTGTCCTAGGTTCAGCGCGACGTGATGCACAGGGCAGTTCTGGAGAACCCCGAGGGTTCCAGCAAAGGAGCTGAGCTTGCGCCCCTGACACCAGCCGGTCCCTAGTGGTTGGGGGTGGGTAGAAGTAGGAATGGAAGGGGATAGAAATTTCCATGCACGTCTAGCTCGTCCAACTGGCAAAGCAATTCTAGTGTCCGTGAGTGATTCTGGTCTAGAAGGCTTTTTTTTTTTTTTCAGGTGAAAGAATTTAGCAAGAAAATAAGCAAAGCCCGAGGAGGAGGACAGGATAGTGTCAGTGGACGGAATGGGAAGCTTTCTGGGGGGGATGCCAAGAACGTTCACCGCATATGCCCACCTCTCAAACTCTTTTTGTGATCACATATTAAATGCTGTAACTTCTTTTGAGGTTGATAATACACAATAGTGTACCACAGGTCTTAAGTAGTAATAAGGTAAAAAGCAACAATAAAAAAATACTGTTCACGTTTGGGTCCAATCCACTATTTCTTAAATCAATTCAACTAGTTTATCTCATTCCTGCTATCTGGAAAAAAGCCACTGGATATTTGCCTCAAGGACTCTGAAGTAAATAAAAGCATTTTATTAAAACATAGCTTTTTATTTAAAATGGTGTGTAGTAGCGCCCGGTGAAGTAGATCCAGCCCCTGAACTGCTTTATCCAGCAAGGGAGCAAGCGCACAAGCCACTAGCATGTGCCGGTCAACACAGCGATGAACGGCAGAGATTTTTTTCTAACTAAAAAGCCTAAAGGAATGGAATTGAAAAATAAAACTGAGGGCAGCACCTGTGGCTCAAAGGAGTAGGGCGCCAGCCCCATATGCCAGAGGTGGCGGGTTCAAACCCAGTCCTGGCCAAAAAGTGCAAAAAGGAAAAAGAAAAAGAAAATGGATAGCTTACAGGGCCTTATGCCTGCAATTAGGTAGGAGACACACTGTCCCTCTGTTTCCTAAATTCAAGATCTATATCAACAGAAAAAGCAATCGACTGTGTGTCTCCCGGGAGTGTGCCACTTACTGAGGCCAAGCGTTGACCTTAACCCCTTCCCATTCCATCCTTCAGTGTAAACTTGTTTTTTATACTTAATAAAAATCTGCAACATCGAGGAAGAGAACGTGGACAGAGAGGAGGAAACATGGTAACTCGTTACGCCCCGGAGGGTAATAAGAACAGACCCCACCACTTAGCTGCCTGGGGGTAGGGGGTGTCCAGCCATCGGAGCTGCACCTGCTCCTTGTCATAGAAGTCACACAACCATCCTGAGAAGTCAGTGATTAGACAACTGATTCAATGAAGTTAAGAAACTCGTTAAAACTAAAAAACGAGGAGACTCAAAACTAGATCTTTCGGAATTCCCATCAGACCATGCTAATTTTAGTTAGGGCAGTCGCGAGGAGCTTTTCCTCCCTTCTGGAAACAATGAAGCGAGTGGTGGCAGAAGCTCTGTTACAAAAGAACTGAATTAAGTAAAAATATTTTTGATAAAGAAAGTTTCTTTTACAATCTCGAGCAGGGGTCTTCAAACTGCGGGCTGCAGGCCACGTGAGGCGGTGTGATTGTATTTGTTCCCTTTTTTTTTTTTTTTTAAACTTCAAAATAAGATACGTGCAGTGTGCATAGGAATTTATTCATAAATTTTTTTTTAAAACTATAGTCTGGCCCTCCAGCGGTCTGAGGGACAGTGAACTGGCCTCCTGTTTAAAAAGTTTGAGGACCTCTGATCTAGAGCCTCAATTCTTTTTTTAGTTAGCCGTCCCAATTGACTAGCCACTGGAATGAACAGGTAACAAGATGAAGGATGTTCTTATACATCCTTTTTTGGCAAACACAGACTCTAGATAGAGCTCTCACCTTCCTAGAGAAATCACACAAACGCCCAGGGTCTAAGATTTAATGCCGTGGAACAGCGGTAAGAGAACAGCTTCTGGAAGATTCAGAAATTCTTAAAAATGATTGCCTCTAAGAATTAGAAGGAAATTGTGGAACCCTGTTTGACATCTTTAATAGGAAATGAGAAAGAATAATTTCTATGAAACATAAACAAAAATCACGTAGAAAGTATACGTAAAGATATAAAGCCCACAGAATGTTGTCAAAAGAGAGATAACAGAAATGTTTGCAGAGAAACTAAAAGTGTTATAGCAGAATTGACACTGACAAATTGTATCAATGTTGTAGAAGAAAATATCTGAGTTACTCTGCCCAAGAGTCACTCTTCCAGAATATATAAGAAAAAAAAAAAGAGAGAGAGAGAGATTAAAACAATGACAGGGAATAAGACATGTGAGGAACAGACAGCAAAGATTTAATCTATGGGGTGTCAATGTCCCTGAAGATAATACCAAAATAACCATAGAAGGAGTAATATAAAATTGATTTATTCATGATCCTTTATAGAACTAAGGGTACAGGTAAAAATAATATGCAAGAAAAAAATGAAAGCAGACCTACATCTAGAAAATAACTTGAAACATTTTCAATTTTAATGATCAATTCAAGCAATCCATTAAACATTCATGTAGAACATTCTGCTTATCCCAAGAACACAAATCATCCTGAATTTAGTCTTTTCCTTTACAACAAACACCAAAATTAGATAGAGAAAGATTTATAATCTTGACACAGAAAAATTTTATAATTCAATGCATGTCATATAAGGAAAAGATGGGTTTTAAATATGAAGTCAATAATAAACATTTCACTTATATTAAGGTTAAGACAAAATGCCTTTGCATACTTTTTCAAAAAAATTTGGAATCATATTCCAGTTGGCTATGAAAATTCCCTTGAATTATAACAATTCAAGACTTTGGAAGATTAGACAGCAGAGTAGACTTTTAACACAAAAAAACACATTAACTCAAATAATGGGATTTGAGGAAATCTCCATCTTACAAAGCATCACTTATTTGAATTGGACATTTGATTAGAGATTGAGTCATTGCTTCTTCCATTCACAAATGCACCTTAAAAAAAGAAACTCAATGAATTATTATCACTTATGATTTTCATGAATATCCTATTATTGAATCCCTTAAAAATCTCCAGGAAAAACACTTTACCACAGATAGTTTTCCACCATTCAGAAATACAAATAAATGTGGTTAAAATTATTTTTAATTATAAAATATTATTGAACATGCACATACAACTGTTTCTAAGGTGTTGAAAAGAAGTACAGTATAGGTTCAGGTTGTTGTCTCTGAATGTTGGGATCAGGTGACATTTTCACATTTTCATTCTTTCTAATTATTTTTAAATCTCTGCACTAATCAAATTTACTTTAAATTGCAAAATAAAATCTCACATTGAAAAGAAAAAATGAACTACAAAAATCTCAAATTCCAAAAATTAATGGTAAAAATAAAATCGTAGATTATAACTACTCACATAAATAATTCTGGTGAAGCTGGTTTCCTTTCCCCAGTTTCTATCCAGTTTAACAGACGTGCTTCTGCGGCCCTGCGGCAGACAAGAATCTGAAGATCCCTCCTCAAGATTCCTAGAAGGACTTAACTACAACTCAGTCCTTACCTAGCAAATACAAACAATGTGCCCTTACATTAATCTGAAATTTAAAAAAATAAAGATCGCATAGGTATAGGTATTGCAAGAAGGAACTTGAAGATGCAAACAAGTTTATTAATCACATGACTTTAAGATGGGGGATTTGTATGGATTATCTGGGTGGGCCCAGCACATTCACTTGAGTTATTTATTATTTACTTATTTATTTATATTTTATTGTTTGGGTACAATAATTAGGGTACAAAGAATTAGATTACATTGATTGCATTTGTTAGATAAAATCTCTTATACTTGTGTCCTGCCCCCGAGAGGTGTGCCATACACCAGGAGTTCTTTGAGGACAAAAGAGAATGGCAGAAGAGGAAAGCAAATGGATTAATCCAAAGCAGGGAAAAGCAGGAGAAGTGGGATTAGGGATTTCTCCGCATCTTTGTAGCCTTTAAGATAGAGAGGATCACAGCCAAGGAATATGGGTAAGCTCTACAAGATGAGAACAACCCCTGGCCCACATCCAGAAGGAAAATAGGACCTTAGTCCTCCAGCTGCACAAAGTTAATATGCACAGAACAACTCATTTGCTTCTGGGAGCACAGTATCTCCAGAGCATCCAGATAAATGTACTCAGACTTTTGGCTTAAACAAGACTGCTGGAAGACTCTGTAGGAGCTCATAGTCACAGGCTTTATTCAGTCCTTCTCCTAAATCTAACATCTATGCTACTTTTATGAGCTTTACTAAAGAATTTAAAGATGACTTGATAACACAAGGCAAAAGACTCATTGCACCTTGATCTAAAATTGTGACTTTTACTGGAAAAATCAGATATATCATAGGCTTTAACATTTTGGATGAACAAATCTCTTTATGTCTCTATAGAACTAGTACATATGGATTCTGATGGGCCTATTTCAGGGGCCCATCAGATTATTGATTATTTGATTATTATAGCTATTCTACTAGGAACTTGGAACCTGGGTTGCATGGCCTTTAGTTCTGGAAGTCTCTAATTCTCTGGAAAGTGACATTTTACTTGTGTGATAATTAGTGTATAGTAAAAATGAAGATGTTTATTGAAAACAAAAGTTATTGATATATTAATATTTATTTCTAGTGACAAGTGTCTTTGTTTTCTAAAATTCATATCTAAGTTGCTTAAAAAGTTGTATTGCCAGTATATGTAGAATGTTATTTAACCATACAGAAATTCATATCTTGTGAAATAGATGATTGACTAGAAAAAGTTAAAGATGCAATAAATAAATTGGTCCCATAAGGAAATGGTTATTTTCTTGGTTTCAGTCATTACATCCCTTTAATATGTTAAAATCAACTGATCATAAAAAGAGAAGAACTAGATTCAGACTATTGTAGTTACCTAACCCATTTGGTGTCTGTTGAGCTTATCTTACAATATTGGAGTTAAACAAAATTATCATTTGTTTCACACGTTTTCACAACTTACCACAAAATTATCACTTGTTTCAAAAGATTTTCACAAGTTCACAAGTTCTCATCTGTGTATGTAAATTTTCAGTGTTTTAAGGTTAACTAGACAGAACCTATTCCAAGCTCTTACTTTAAAGTGTATATTTCTAGGTAATAATTTGATTTTGAATGCGACCATCAGGTTTCTTATCTGGAGGACAAAAACACAGACATATTTTTAATCAGTTCTATAACTTACTTGAAAACTCTAAGCAAGAGGGATTAGAACAACTCCTCAGTTGTCTGTTCTGTTGTCACTGGCTGGGGAAGAGGATTGAGACTCTGAAGAGAATCCAGATACCAAGAAACAACCTCACGTTGAGAAAGGCCCATGTTATTCTTCTATGATTTTTTTTTCTAATGCTAAAAGAATATTTGTTTATTTTATTTCAGGTTAATGTAGGAGTACAAAGAATTAGGGTACAATACTTGCGTTTGTTAGGTATAGTCCCTGTTGTGTAGTTGCATCCCATCTCCGAGAGGTGTGCCATACACCACCACACTGTGACCAGTAAGTGGGAGCACACCAATTCCCTCCTTTCTCCCCTCTCTCCTCCCTCCTTTCCTTTCCCTCCATCTTGAATTGTATTGAGTTTTGTACTGAGCCATTCTCAGTAGGGTTAGATGATATCTCAGTGTGGTTTTGATTTGCCTTTCTCTGATGATCAGGTACAATGACCATTTTTCAAATGTTCGTTAGCCTTTTGTCTATCTTCCTCAGAGAAGGTTGTATTCATATCTCTTGCCCAGTGACAGATGAGATTGTTTACTCTTTTTTTTATCCATTAATTTAAATTCTCTGTAGATTCTAGTTATCAACCCTTTGTCAAATTAATCAGATGCAAATATTTGTTCCCATTCTGAAGGCTGTCCATTTGCTGTGATTATTGAATACTGAGATGTGCAGAAGCTTTTCAGTTTAATTCCATGTTATCCTTCTACTCATCTTAGCTTTCTCCCTGTACCTCACAAGACATGATTCTGGTATTGAGTCATATTTGAGGTCTGAGTGGCAGAAGTTGATTTTAACATTACTACATATCAAAAATAGTACATGTGTGACACTGCCTTGAGTCAAGCAGCAATAGGCATGAGGCATATTTGATTCAATTTTCAACCAGGTTTGAGAGGGAATGAAGAAATATTTGTCAAGAGTAGGCAATGCAGCATCTCTCCCATAGAAGAAAGAACTGGAGACCAATATTTTCAAACTCACACAGAGAAAGTGAGCAGATTTGCAGTTGGAAGGTGTGGTCCTGGGTGGAAGATAATTGAAACCACGAGACTTGTGTTCATCAGACCCTTTTGCTTCCATGTCTCATTTCCTGCTTGACCATGAAGGATTTGGGGTGACCCAATACTGTGCTATGGCTGTCAGAACCCTACTCACTAAGAAATAAAAATAAATACGTTTTTCCCAAAAAAATGGGCAATGACATTTTTTAAAGGATTTTATTCTAAGGATAAAATTTGAAAGAAAACACTGTACAGAAGATGAGAAACCTTCCAATATTAAAAATTTATATGGATCCTGCATATGGCAGTGTTTGGTGAAAATAGAGACGATAAGGAAAAGATGATGTTAGACATTTTTATTTGGTACTGAGACAATGATTTACTTAACAAAACTTCTTAGACTTCTGATTTACATCCTTTATAAGAAAGTAAACACTCGGAAACTGTTAAAATGGGTAATAGTTTTCTCATCATTCATTAGATCTGTTTTGAAAATCTTGTGACAGCTATTTTGTTGTTGTTGTTTCCTGACAATCATGCTTCTCAGAGCTACCTAAATTCTAAAATTTGAAACTCAGTGATAAATTTGCCATTCTATAATGGAGCTAACATTAACTGACAAGCAAACTTAAGTATTTGTTGCACTTCTTTGGATCACCAGAAACAATTAGAGAATGTTTTCATTGTTACAAATGTTCTATTCAGAAATAAATGATTCTTTTTCTAAAGTATATGTAACCTAGTTCTTTTCAATTATGCAGAGAGCTTCTCCACTTAAGGTGACTTGGTTTATCCCAATATTAATCTTTTCTTCCACAGAGGGGTGAAATACACCTAATTATACTCTTCCCACTTAGGTCTTGCTCAGGATATATAAACTCAGGGTGGAATTCATTAATGAGTTTCTGTCCAGTTATTTAGTTTTTCTTTTTCCTTGTAGGAAGCTGGCATTACTGTTCCATTCAAATTAAGATGAATGAGTACGTAACTCTCATTACTGTATCATATCCAGCAGTATATTAATCAACAACAGAACAGACAAAAATGGCTCTCTCCCAAATTAGTATCTCTGAAGTATAGAAAGTACATTACAACTATTTCCATGTAATGACAGAAAAAAAACTTAACTGGTTTCATAAACTGTTTTCTATTCCTTGTCCAACGATCACCTAATATAACTTATTTATTCTTTTATTTCAGATTAATGAAAGGATACACACAATTAGCTTATAATGTTTGCCTTTGTAAGGTAAAGTCCAAGTTGTAGTTGTGAACTTCACCCAGGCAATGTGCATTCATTTTATTTTGCCTGTACATTGTACCCATTTGGTGGGGGCATAACAAACCCCACTCCCCTACTTTCTTCTTGAATGTAATCGAACTTTTCCTCTCATGTGTGCGGGTTTAAATCTGTAAATTTGAATTTAGTAATACTGAGTACATGGAATCCTCGATTTCCACTCTCGTGATAGTTTTCTTAGGAAAGTGTTCTTTAAATCCATCCAGGTTGTAACAAAAGGTACAAAATCTCCATCTTTTCATGGCTGATTAGCATTCCATGGCATACATACACCACAGTTTATCAATCCATTCATGTGTTGAAGGGCACTTGTGTTGTTTCTACATCTTTGCAATCATAAATTAGGCTGCCACAAACATTCAAGTGCAAATGACCTTATAATAATATGAGACTTGTGTTCTTTTGGGTAAATCCTAGTAATGGAATTGATTGCAGGATCAAATGGAAGATCGATTTTTTACTCGTTTTAAACTAATATGTATGAAGGTCTATAATTATAGGTTATATTTTTTAGTTTAATTTTTTAATTTGGTGATCATAGTAGATGCTCATGCAATTGTGAAAAATAATACAGGGAATCTATGATCTATGTATCCTTTACCCAGTTTCCCCCCATGGTAAGATCTTTCATAACTATTGTGCAAAACCAGAACCATTGATACAGTCAGACACGGAACATCTTCATCACCACAAGGATTCCTCATGTTCCCTTTTTATGCTCACACCTGCTTCCCAACCCTTTTTCCTTCCTTCTTTACTCCTAGCAAGCACTAATTTGTACTCCATTTCTGTAATGTTGTCATATCAAAAACATTGTCCATATAAAATCATATATAAATGTAACCTTTTGGAAATGACTTTTTTTCATTCAGTATAACTTTTTAGCATTTCATCAAAGTCATGTGTATAAATACCTCATTCATTTTTATTGTTGAGTAGTATTCTATGGCATGAGTGTACCATAATTTGCTTAAATATTCACCCATTAATGGACATCAGAGTTGTTATAAATAATTTGAAGTTATTACAAATAAAGTTATTAAAGACATGTAAGTACAGTCTTTTGTGTGAACATAAGCCTTTATTTATTTATTTATTTTTTTTTTGAGACAGGTCCTTACTTTGTTGCCCTTGGTAGAGTGCTGTGGCATCACAGCTCACAACAACCTCAAACTCATGGGCTTTAGCAATTCTCTTGCCATAGAGGGAATACAGGTGCCCACCACAATGCCTGGCTATTTTTCATTTGCAGTTGTCATTGTTGTTTTAGCAGGCCCAAGCTGGGCTCCAACCTGCCAGCCTCCGTGTACGTGGCTGGTGCCCTACTCACTGAGCTATGGGCACTGAGCCAGTCTTCATTTCTTTAGTGTAAATGTCCAGGAGTGTAGTTGCTGGGCTTCATAATTTATATTTAGATTTTATGAAAAATGTTAACATGTTTATTAAAGTGTCTGTATCATTTTATAGTCTCACCAGAATTGTATAAATAATTTGATTTATCTGAACCCTCATAAGCATTTCTATTGCCACTATTTTGTATTTATTTTAGCCATTCTGATAGGTAATGGTGTATTATTGAAGTTTTAATTTGTGTTTCCCTAAAGACTAATGATGTTGAATATTTTTTCATGTGCCTATTTTCAACCTGTATATCTTTTTGGTTAAATATATCTTCATGTATTATGCTCATAATCCAATTAGATCATTTTCCTCTTTATTGTTGAGTTCTGGGAGGACGGTCTTGAGTCTTAAAAATTAAGTCTATGAATTATTGAGCCACTCTTAGTTTCTGTCTGGAATAAAATCACGTATATGAGGTTAAAAAAAATCAAAAATGCTAAAACGTACAAAACTTTACAAAAAAGAAAGAATAACTCCGGTCAGAGTGGCACATATGTTTTTTGGGCAGGGCTGGGCTTGAACCTGCCATCTCTGGCATATGGGGCCGGCGCCCTACCCCTTTGAGCCACAGGCACCACCCAGAGTGGCACATATAGGAAGAGTACTTAGCAATGACCAAATGCTATAAATAACTAAGTAGATGTGCATGAGACAAAAAATGTCAACTCAGTTATGAAGTAGCTGGGGACATTTTGTCAAAAGCTTTTCTACAGGTCATAAAAGGAATATATATAATTTTTAGAAAATTTAAAAACACATAAAGAAGATAAGAATGGAAAAAATTTACCAACATCTCTATCACACAAAAACAGCCACCACTAATATTGCTTTGCTTTATTTAGTCCAGATTTTACTTTTTTAATATAGTATATTATGTACACATAGATTATTATGTATACTATATACAATGTTGCATGTGGGTACAGGTGAAACTTACTAAAGGCAGAATACAAATGTCTACATACAGTAACTAAGAAAATGCCATGAAGGCTACATTGAACAGTTTGATGAGAATATTTCAGATTGAATATGAAACCAGCACATTGTACCCCTTGATTGCACTAATGTACACAGCTATAACAATAAAAAAAAAATAGTTCCATAACTTAAATTGTGACATTTTCATGCCTTTAACTATTTTGTTTAAATTAATGACTTATTTAGCCATTCAGCTATTTTTAAAACTACTTTGAACACTTGGAATTTTAATGAATAAAGCATCTCACCTTTCACATTTAAATCTCTAATCTATACAAAAGTCTTTTATTTTTGCATGGGGTAAAGCATCAAAATTTACTTTTTTATTATATGATTATCCTTCTGTACTATACTTACATGTCTTTAAGGATTATTGACCATCCTTCTCTCCATGCAAGTTCTTAAATCAGGTGAGCATAGAAGTGTTGGTCTATTTCTAGACTGTATAATTCCATTGATCTCTGTCTACCTTTGAGCCAATATTACAGTGCGCCATTACCATCATGGTACCATCAGTCCTCCTATATGGTGACTTAAATTCTCCAACTTTCTTTTCTTGAAGGTTGGCTTATTTGTAAGTTTTAGAATCAACTATTAAATTTCTACCAAAAATAGGGGAGATTTTGACTTGAACCTTATCTGTAGATCAAGTTGGAAAGATTATTTAGACATTCATTAACTGTTCTCAATAGTATTTTGTGGTTCTCAATATAGAGATGCTGCCCAATTTTTATTGTATTTTTTTACCTTAGATATTTGATAGGTTTTAATACTGTTACAAATAATTTATTTTGGAAATTTTATTTTCTATTGATTTTTTAAAGGCATCTAGAGATTTAATTTTCCTATTATTTTTAGTGACTTTGCTAACATTTTTAAATTAGCACTATTATTTAAAGACTTTTTCTTCAGGAATTCTACTTACACAATTATGTAATCTATACATAGTTTTTTTCTTTCCTGTTCTTATGTCTTTTTTTTTTTTTTTTTTTAGGATTACCAATAATATAAAGATGAAATAAAATTGATACTGGGCAATACTGTCTTATTCTCAGTCTTGGGGAAAAGTGTTCATCTTTCATAATCATGTATGATATTTTCTGGGGTTTTTTTGTTATTGTTAGAGGCTCTTTTTCATATTAAAGAGGTTTTTGTTTTTAATATTACTAGTTTGCTAAAGGTTTGTAAGAAAAGAAGTTATAAAATTTTACCAAATTAATTTTTTGCATCTGTTAAGATGATCATCAGATTTTTCTTCCTTTTGCAATCAATTGATATAATATAATACCTTGATTTTCCAATATTGACACAATCTGGAAGTGTAATAAAGATTGTTTTTGAAATACAATAATTTCTTCATACCACCGGAACTAATTCTAATAGTTATATTATAATTTATTGTATCCATGTTCATGGGAGAAGTAGTTTTCCTTGCTTGTAATGTTTTTGTCAAGTTTTGGTATCAATATTATCTTGGTCGCATAAAAAAAAAATGTGAAGCAGCCCTTCCTTTCCTGTTATTTAAAAAATGTGTAGGATGTATAGAATCAGTGGTATTTCCTTTGAATTGATTGCAGCAATTTTTCTTTGTGGATAAAATGTTAATAATATAGTTAGCTTATAACAGATACAGGAGTATATAGGTTTGTTTATTCTTGTATCAGTTTTTATGTTGTGTTTCTAAAGAATTTGTCCAATTCACTAAATTGCTAAATTAATGGTTTTGACATCTGAAAAGGTGTTTCACTTTTCGAGCCTGATATTATAGGTATTCCATTCTCTCTTTCTCTCTCTTTTCTTCTTATTCATTCTTGAGCCTTTGTTTTCTTTACTGCACATTTGTTTCTTATATTATTTTTTGCTGAACTTATATTAATATTTATTATTTTAGTCTATATGCTATATGGAGCTGGTATAGTTTCTTTTGAAGCAACGTTGGATATTGATTATTTTTAATTTTTCTGATTAAATATATCCTTAAATCAAAACATTTCCTGCCAGGCATTTTGATAGGTTACTTATGTTATCTTTAAGTTTTAAAAAAATTTAGTTTCTACTCTGATTTCTTCACTTTCAGTAGATTTCCTAAAAGCATACTCTTAGTCTTTAAGCAGTTTGGACTTTTAAATTAATTTTTAATTAATATTCAGATGAATTCCATTGTAATTAGAGAATAGACTCAAATATTTCAATTTTTCCAATTTTTTGAGATTGGATCCGAATGTATCATCGAGTCAATTTTGTTAAGTTTTGTGAATCTCTAAAAAGAATGTGACTTTTCATTATTGGGTTAGTATTTTAATTATACTTTATAAGTTGTTTTCAGATAATGAAATGTTCATTTTGAAACAGGATTCCAAAGGGCAATAGTTCATAAAAAAGAAGCTATATATTTTCTTTAGCTATGAGAAATTGAATGTTAAAATGATAGTATTTATCCACAACAATGCTATTGTAAAATATGACATATAATTGACTTCATTTCTTAGAGTAAATTCCTCTCTGTACATCCTAAAGTTTTCTGTGTAGAAATTTAATTCAAACCTTGACATCACTTGCCAAGCCATTATTAGATTTGAGAAGATGGGGTTACAATTTGGGCTCCTTTTTGAAAATGTTAATTTTTAGAAAAAGCTCCAAAGTATCTACCATTCCTTTGAAAAAGAGAGAGGAAAGAAAGTTAAGAAATTAAAAGGAGAAATTTATCTTCCCTTTCATTGTCACTACTGATAGTGTACAAATCTAGATGATGGAGTACATAATTAAAAACAGGTACGTACATAGTAACACTTTTTATGCAATTGAACAGGAAAGTGGAAATAACTATGCTAGCACCTCACTGCAGTAATACAGCCTTGATTACTGGCTATCTCGTAACCCATGATCATATCAATATATGCAGCTACGATTTAATAATAAAAATAAATAAATAAATAAATAAATAAAAAGTGCATTGGTATTGATTTACGAGCTTGCCATTGTGTTCTGCTAAATGTTGTGCAGACAGGCAGCTCAGGAGCCTGGGGTGAGCACTTTAATATGACAATTCTGAATGTGTCAAGACTGCTTATGCTATTGTTTTCTGGCCTTCCTCCTCTCTCCCCTAACTTATTTTTCTTCCTGTCCTCCCTGTCCTCTTATATCTGACACTTTCCCTTCTTTGTGTTACTCAGTGAAATGGAGCATGTTTATGTTTGCCTATGGAAGCTCTCCCCATCCCGCCAGAATCAACTATAATCTATTCCTACATTATATGAATTCCATTATTTTTCCACTGTGTTAACTTCAAATGCCTTAAGCTGAGTTTTTGTACCAGGGGACCAAAAGAGTTGCATTTGTGAAAGTGAACTTATCATCAAAGCTATATATCTATAATTTAACAGATTGCTTATTCATTCAGGTATCTATAAGATTTCCCAGGGAATTTCACAAGTTATGCCATTTTAATGAAACCCATCACATCTAATGTTCAATGAAGAATAAACTAGATTCTATTTGGAATAATCAGTGATGACAAACACTGGCAGGATGAGACATGATGAAATGGATACAAATTCAACGAAATTTTTAAACACATTGCCTTCCAACTTCCTTCATTCTCATCTCTTTGGATTCTTTCGCTTTATTATATTCACCCAAGTTTTAACAATGCTTCTTGTTCCTGTAACTAAGGACATTTTAAATTTATTTTGCTATAGGGTCCACATTAGACCTTATTATTGAATTTAGATATGACAAATAATGGTTAACTAAAACCTGGATGTAAGTCATAAAGTCAAGCTCTAAATACTTTTCTTTACAAAAAGTCAAAGGAGAACTAGGAGAGATCAGAATATTGTGGAAATGGCTGATACTTTTATTCTAGGTAGCATCTTCTTTCCACATTATTTGGGAACTAGATTCCAAATACTGTACCTTAGGGAGCTTCACAGATCACCATGATTCACAGTCCAAAGATGTACTTTTGTGGGTATCTTTATTCAGTATAATGACTTTTTTCAAACGCCAATGATTAAATCAAGACTTAGCCATGCTATCTGCTATTTTCTTCAGTGTTAAAGATTGAGTGCTCTTTCTCAGGTAAGAAATATTATCCAGTTTCCCCCCTTAAACGGGAGTATGTTTATTACTTAAAAAGTATATAGAAAATTCAAACCATGATCAGACTAGAATTTGAAGGCAGTTTGGCTCCATTTTTGTGCTAGTGCTTAATTGACTCCAGGGTCTAGTGCTACCTTTAAAACTTGTTGTAGTAATGCTGATTGCTGCTTTTCAACCTATTATTAATATCATAGCCAAAGTATTTACAATTCCTCACAGGCAAAGCTTCTAGTTCCTTCCCTTTTTCTTGTCCCACTCTTTTCTTTGTCTGTTTCCCTTTTTTATTTTTACTTCTTTCATTTTGGTTAGATCAATTAGATTGTTTATCAGAGTTGACACTAAGTCATTTCTTGTGATTAGGTGGCAGAGATTAAAATTCTAGGCATAATAAAACACTTCCCTTAATAGATGAGTTTGTTTTTAGGCAATCTATTTGTTCATGGTGTCAGAACAAAATGTGAAGAATCACAAGACTCAGTGAACTGGCTTTGACCCAAGCTCTGATATTTAGCTGAGTAAAAATATCTAAGTCTGAAAAACACCTTTTCCTGACTTCCAAAGCAGAGATAATCCTTACTTCATTGGCGTGTTGGAAATACCAAAGGGATTATTACATGCACATTTTAAAAAATCTGTTATTATTATTGTGTTAGTCCATTTGTGCTTCTAGAACACAACCCTGTGCTTCTATAAGATAAGGTCTATCAGAAATTTGATAATTTATAAGAGAGGACATTTATTCTTTTCAAACCTTGGAGGCTGAGAAGTCCATGATTGCGGTGCTAGCAGATTCACTTGTCTGATGAGGGCTGCATCACCAAGAAGGTGGGGGGATACTGTGTCATCACATTGCAGAAGAGTCAGCTGGCTGAGAGTTGTGTTGACCCTCTTCCATAATGACCTTAGGCTCCACGTTTTAATATTATCACATTAGCAACACTTGTAATCTGAAGGGGACACATTCAAGCCCTTGCTTTTATCCTTACTTGTAAATGATTTAAACAGAGGTTAGTGTATCAGTAGGGAGGAAGGGAAATAATAGGATGTTTATTAATTTGTGATAGAGATAATATAATAAAATTTCTCACAGATCTGTGGTTATAATTTTAATGCTACCAAAAATTGTATATATATGTGTGTGTTTATACATAGATTTATGTACATATTAAAACAGGATTGATGTACGGTAGTTTTGGATGGCAAAAAGATAATTCTAAAATAAAGGTTTTGTAAGGTGGCATTCTGCCTTGAGCATTATTTATTCTGGCACTGTAGTCTATTTTGGTAAACGTACAAATATGACTAAATGGATTTACAACAGATCTTAAGTTGAAAAAATAAGGCATCTGAAAATTAGGTTGGCTGAACAGCCTTGTACATAAATAAACATAGGGTGAGAAAACTCCATACTGCTTTCCATAGAAGTTGTATAAGCTTACAGTCCCACCTGGTCTGAGGATTCCTCTCTCTCTGCATCAACACCAGCTTCAGTTGCTTTGGAAACTTATGATATGGACCATTCTCACTGGGGCCAAGTATTATCTGAATGTGGTTTTGATTTGCATATCTCTGATGATTAGGGAAGATAAATTTTTTAAATGGGTTTGTTGGTCATTAGTCTATCATTATAAGTAAATTGTCTGTTGATATTGTTCGCCCAGTTTTTAATGGGATTGTTTGATCTTTCCTTGTTAATTTGTTTGAACCCTTTGTAGATTCTGGTTATTAGCCCCTGCCAGATGTGTTGCATGCATTATGTCATTCTGCAGACTGTCTCTCTTTTTGTTGATTATCTCCTTAGTTGTGCAAAAACTTTTTAACTCGATCAAGTCCTGTTTATTTATTTTTACTATTGCTGCAATTACCTCTAGGTTCTTCATAAATCCTTTCCCTAGGCTCATATCATTTAGAGTTTTTCCCAAATTTTCTTTTAGAATTTTTCTATTTTTATGTATTAGACTTAAGTCTTTTATCTATCCTGAGTTGATTTTTGTGAGTGGTGATAAGTATGGCTCCTGTTTCAGTATTTCACATGTGGCTAACAGTTCTCCCAGCACCATTTCTTGAATAGGGATTCTTTTCCCCAGTGCATGCTTTTGTTTTCTTTTTCGAAGATCAGATGGCAATAGGAGGCTGGTTTCATCTTTCAGTTCTCTGTTCTGACCCATAGACCCATATAGCTCTATGACTATTTTTTATGCCAATACCATGCTGCTTTGATCACTATAGACTTGTAGTATATCCTGAAGTCTGGCAAAGTGATGCCTCTAGATTTGTTCTTATTTCATAGAATTGCATTGGCTATTCAGAGTTTTTTTCTGATTTCATACAAAGCTTAGAACTACTTTTTCAAAAACTCAAAAACATTACATTAGTATTTTAGAGAGATTGCATTAAATCTATACATCATTTTGGGTAGTATAGCTATTTTAACAATGTTGATTCTTCTGAGCCATGAGAATTCAGACTAAACTTACCATTTGATCCTATAAGCCCATAACTAGATATTTACCAAAAACAATAAAAGACATTTTACCATAAAGACATTTGTGATTGAATGTTTACAAGCACAATTCATAATTTCAACCCAAGTGCCCTTCAACATGTGAATGGATTAATAAATTGTGGCTTATGGATACTATGGAATATTATTCATCCATAAAAAGATGGAGATTTTGTATCTTTTGTAACAACCTGGATGGAATTAAGGACCATTCTAAGTGAAGAATAAAACAAACAAACAAACAAACATCATATGTACTCAGTACTAAATCGGAACTAGTAGATTAAGATGTACATGTTCACATGAGAGAAAAACTCAAGGAAACTCAAGTAAGGTTAGGCAGGAAGGAATGGGGAAATTTTCACCAATGGATACATTGCCTGGGAATATTGTAGACTTCCCAGGTGAAGGACACAGCTACAACTGGAACTTTAACTGTACAGCAGTTAACTATGTAATCTCGTCATATGTACTCCCACATTAGTCTGAAATTTTAAAAATAGGACATAGGGTGAGACTTTAGTTTGTCACAGCCCCACTTCTTATTGCACTTGTGAATTTGACACATTATTTACACTCTGAGCTCCAACTTTTGTATCTGTAGAACAGAGATAAAAATAGTATCTCTTTCTTAGACTTGTTATATACATTAAATATAACACCTAGAACAATCTTTGTCAGTCAGGAAATGCTTATTAAAAGATTAGTACTTAAACAATTATTACTATTACTATTTTCACAATTTTCAGGCTTAGTATTCAAAATGTTTCAGAATATAATACTTTTTATTATATTTTTTATCATCATTCCTATTTCCACTCCAAAGCTTTTCTTTTCTTTCATATTCCTCTTTCCATTTCTTCTACCACAGAAACAGATGAATTCTTGATTGTACATGTAATAATTGAAAAGCATAACTCCCTTACCTCACCAGGTTACCAGTAGGAGCTGAATTGTTTAGATTTGAATAATGGAATTGAATGATTATAGACAAATTTTAGAGTATCTCAAAATATTCCATACCTGTTGGCTATTTCTTTGTAAATTTTTGTAATGAATATTTTGTAAATAAAAGTACACTTAGCTACAATTTTCCATTTTTCCTCAATGGTAACTTTAGGGGTGACTTTTGGGACACCCTATTCAGGAGTATCTAACCCTTTGGCTTCTCTGTGTCACATTCTAAGAAGAGTTATCTTGGGCCACACATTTAATGCACAAATTTGTTTTTTTTTTTTTTTTTTTTTGGCCCCACACAGTGACTCACATCTGTAAATCCTACAACTCTGGGAGGCCAAGGCGGTGGATTGCCTAAACTCAGGAGATTGAGACCAGCCTGAGCAGGAGTAAGACCCCATCTCAAGAAACAAACAAACAAAACAAAACAAGCAAACAAACAAACAAACAAAAAATAGCCAGGCATTGTGGTAGGTGCCTATAGTCCCAGATATTTGGGAGTCTGAGACAAGAGGATCAATGGAGCCCAAGAGTTGGAAGTTGCTGTGAGGTATGCTGCTACGGCACTCTACCCAAGGCCACAAAGTGAGGCTGTATCTAAAAAGATAAATAAATAATTAACCCAAAAATGCTAATGAAAGCTGATGAGAAAAAAATTAAAAAGGGACCGTGCATAATTTTCATGATAACTACCCGCCATAGGTGAGAAAAAAAATCCTTATATAATCTGCATGCAGCCTATGGGCCACAGGTTGGGCATTATGTAGTCCTTTGTTGGACTGAGCTGGAATATAAATATATTCCTAGTTACCACTCTTTCTGGATATTACCAAGCCTCGTCTCATTACAGGCTTGTATCCTTATATTTACATTGGCATAGGAAGTTTTTTCTTCAGATTTTTGCAAGGGATTTCTGCTGATTTAACAAGTAGATTTTACATACTACTTGACTCATAGCTTTTAGGCAATACATCCTCTTTATTTTCAAAACGAAATAGAAACTCCTTTTATTTATCTATTTTATAGTCTTGTAACAATGATACACTTGAATGTCAGCTATGTTAGTGTTAAAACTGCACGACCTTAGTCTATATTTGATGATGTAAAAAAAGGTTCAAATGACTAGATAGGTTGGATATATCTTTTACAAGATATACCAAATGTAAGGGAAATCTGTATTGACTTGGCATTGCTCACTGGAACTGTCTTCCTCATATTCAAAGCAATCTTTGTTTGCTAGCTTTTAAATGGACACACTAGCTCCTCTGGATTAGTTTTCTATTTTTTAAATCAATTATTTGACAATTAGCTTCCAAAAAGTAGACCTTAATAACAGTTGTATGCAATTATCCCAATTAAAAATCAGCATTTATCCATATAGTGTTTCTACTGTTGGTGATCATGTAGACAGACTTATGGTCTCTATATCTATGAGAGTTTTATGAATAACAGCACAGCATACTGTTGGGTATACGCTCTAGTACCAGAATTTGACATCCTCTGTGCTACTTACTAGCTGTGCATTCATGCACATTGCCTTAGCATCTCTCAGATTCTTCATCTGTTGAATGGAGATAATAATATTAGCTTCCTTATAGGATCCTTAGAAAGATTAGAAGTAAGTTTTTAAAAACAGTGTTCTTTCAGGAGTGCTGGATTATACATTTTCATGCTCTGTAAAAGACATTTGTTATTCTATCACTTCCCCTTTATTTTTTTTCTAAAGGCAGCATGTCATAGATGCATATGGAGTTCCTCTCCAAAAATAACTGCATTCAAAAATATACACACAAAATTTTACACCCAATTCCCATAGATTTTCAGAAAACTGTGAAGCTCACTCCTTTATCACCAAGTGTCCATATAGCCCTGATTAAAACATCTTTAAGATGGTAAATTTTAATACAAATATATCAATAACCATATTAAATATGACTGGTCTAAACACATAAGTTAAAAGACAGAGATTGCCATACTAGATTTAAAAATATGATTCAATTAAATGTCATCTAAATGAAACCATGTTAAAACTCAAAACAAATTAGTTAATTTGAAAAAGATGAAAAAGTCATACCACGTGTGGAGGAAAGGCTTTTACCTCAGCTGGCCTGGGTTGTTGTTCAAACCCTGCGTAATTCCAAGAAAGTGTTATATTCATGATTGACCCCGGGGCTATCTAGCAACTCAGCTTTGGGAATTTTCTGTCTGATAACAATATTTTTGCAGGATTGAGGTCTTGGCCATGCTACATCAATTTTTCCAGATAGTTTATGCTAATATTGTGACTTATGTTGAACGCTTTTTCTTTGGAAGTTTGGATCTTGAGAAATTGAGGCTAGTCATATAGACAGCCCTCACAAAGATCCCCTATTAATTCTGCACTACTCACTGGAACTGTTAATCATAGTCAGATGTATCATCCAGCTACTGTGTTTGGATGAGCATTCCTAGTTGACAGTTCTTTTTTTTTATTGTTATTATTCACTATAAATTTAATACATGTGTATTATTTTAAAATTTGGACAATATAGACCTAGAAGAAAATAAAAATCATGCATAATCTCACAATCCAGAGAAAGGGCAAATTTACAATGTTTCCTGATGGTCTATTTCTGTGGAAATATTTTCACATAGTTATAATCATACTGTGTGGTTTTATAAATTTCATTTTTCAGTTAAATTTCTTAAACATTTTCCTACATGTTTGCTACTCTTCAAAAATATTTTAATGGCTTCATGAAATTTCTTCATATGCATATACCATAATTTATATAATCATTTCCTTCATATTAAACTGTGTGGAACATCTCTACATGGGCGGAGAGAGGTGATTGGTGGGATTACACCTATGGTGCATCTTACAAGGGTACATGTGAGACAGTTCTTGGCATATGGTGTCAGACATTATTGCTGGAGGAATTCAGTGTGTCTTACAGGAATCCACAGGTAAGGGACACTTAGTAGCTTGCGCCTGTTTTCTTATGAACTTCACCTTATATGCTTTTCCCTTCACTGATTTAACTTTTACATATTTTCACTGTAATAAACTATAACAATGATTATAAAAACTTCTGAGTCCTATGGGTCTTTCTAATGAATCATTGAGTTTGAGGATGTTGTTATAAACTCTTAACATCCCACACAAACACTGACCAAAAGAATTTTGGATTTGCCATGTAGTATCAGTCAATAGATTGCAGAAAAATTGATATTATCAAGGGTAAAAACATTACATAATGGCCAAGGGTAATTAACTAAGAAGATATAATAATCTTATACATGTGCATCTGAATTTCAAGATAAATTAAGTAAACAAGTAAACACCAATGGACCTAAAAAGAGAAATACAAAAATTTTTATTTTAGTTGGAGACTTTGAAAAACTTCTTCTTTAAGGATACAAAGATAATAAACAAAAATACATTCTATTTTTGTATAATATGAGCAATGCATAAACTAAAAATATACTGAAATGAAGTATTTTTATTCTTAATAGTACAAGATACTTAAGAAACAAACTAACCGAGATTTATACTGTGTCCCTGGATTAAAAGATTCAAAATTGTCAAGGTGTCAATTGGCCTCACTGTATTCTAAAGAATCAATATAGTCCCACTGGAAATCACAGCATTGGCTTTTTTGAGAAATCAATTAACTGATCCTAAATTTACGTGGACAAACAAAGGATTAAAGTAGCCATAACAATTTAGACAAAAAAGAATATTGGAGGACTCACATCATGCAATATTGATGTCTTACTACAAATTAAGACTGTAGTATTAGTGAGGTTATGGACACATACATTACTGAAATAGAATAGAGGCCTGACAAATAGATCCACACAAATATATTTAATATGTTTTTTAATTTTATATGTTTTTGAAAAAAGTGCATGAGGAATACAATAAAAAACAATAATGTATTCAATAAATGGTACATTTATTGAATCAACATCACACCTATACAAAAATTAAAACTCAAACGTATTATAAGTCTAAATGTAAAACACAAAAATATAAAGCTTCTAAAAGAAAATGTAAGCAAAAATCTGCATAACCTTATATAAGGGAAAGATTTTAAAATACAACATCCAAAGCAGGATCCAATGTTTTTCTTAATGGTAAATGAGACTTCATCTTAATACAAAAATTTTGCCATGTGAAAGACACTATTCAGAGATTAAAAGGTTTGCAAGAAATGGGGAAAACATTTTCTTATAATATATCTGAAAAAAGATTAATATATGCAGAGTATTTAAAGAACTCTTAAAAATCAATAATTAGAAAACAACACAACGAAAAATAAATTAGGAAAAGTTCTGAACAGACACTTAATCAAAGAAGATATATGGATATGGGCTATAAACACTTGAAAAGATGCTCAATGTCATTTGCTTTGGGGAAGTGGAAATCAAAACTACAGTGAGCTACCACTACATGTCTATGCAAATGGCAATGAAAAAAGCCAAAACAACAAATTAAACAAAGAAAATTCTGACATATTAAATGCTGGTAAGAATGCCAAGGAACTGGAAATCTTATTAATTGCAGTTGAAATAAAAAATGATATAGCTAATTCATAAAACAGTATGAAAAGTTTATTATGAAGTTAAAGAAAACATTCCATAAAACCCAGCAAGACAACTTCTAGATAGTGACCTAAATAAAATAAAAATCTATGTTAAAAAAATTATACATCCATTTTTTTAGCAGTATTATGTATAATCATCAAAAACTAGGACATCTACTATGTCCTTCAACAGGTGAATGGATACTGAACTACAAAACACCCACACACTGAAAAGATGCATCAGCAGTAAAAAGAAATGTACTATTACTTCACTCAACAACGTGAATACAAGTTAAGTGGATTTTTCTAAGTGAAAGTAATCATATAAATAGGCTAAACATATGATTTCATTTTATGAGATTTTGGAAAAGGCAAAGTTGTGAGGATGAGTGTTTGTCAGTGCTTGGAGTGGTAGGAGGCTTTACTAAAAAAGGGCGGTGCAAAGAAATTTGGGGGGTGATGGACTAGTTTTATGTGGTACTGTGATGATGATTATAGAATTCTATGTGTTTGTCAGACTCTATTGGACTAGACATCAAAAGAGTAAATTTTAATGTATGCAGATTTACTACCAGGATACTGGGAAAACCAAAGATAGAATGCGGATTGTGACAATGAATCCAGTCGCATTGCAAATAGATGACATTAACACATTGGAGACGGTGAAAAAGAAAGGAATAGATGTAAGAATTTTGGAAGGTGATGTTTTCACTGAATACCAAGGCTAATGACAAAAATAATAGTCTTCAAAAACTGAATTCTAGTTGGTAAATTTGGGTCTGAAAGGGGTACTTTTTATAAATTCTGAACTACTTTACCTATATAACAAAAATATTTGTAGATAATGAGGGGCAAGTGTGTGAATGTTGAGGAAATAGAGGAGAACCTTTTTTACTTATACATGTATATGTTTGTATGTATGCATATATTTTTATGTAATTATAGAAACAGAAACATATATATATATGCTTATGTAGGCATGATTACCAAAAATACCTATGTATATGCACACAGGCAGAGATAGCTAGGTATCTCTACACATGAACACATAGACAGCCAGTCACAGAAATATAAACAGATTTTATAGATGTTGGTATATGATGTATGTAAATTATATATACTAGTTATATTCACTAAAAGAATCTAGAAGCACTGATATTCCAGTACTAAAGACTAACTAATGTTCACATCTTGGTTTTTAAAAACCACTCTTCTATTAAAGAAAGGGACTCATTAAAGAAAAGTTGAGTCTGGGGCTAGGAGAAGAAATTACTAGGTTCCTAGAGCATTTTATAATACTAGATAGTGAGAAAGTGCTCAAACCCCCAAAATATGAGGGAAGGTCAATGGTGTTCAGGAGCAGAGCTGAAAGAGCTCTCATTGGCTGTAGCTGAGACATTTTTTAACAAATAACCATAGTACTGCATAATTACCCAGTAAAATAAACATCAGTGAGACCCTACTGATAACCATGAATGCTAAATAAACAAATTAACTGGGGCAAAAGTGCAACTTCTTTCAGTATAATTCTACTAAATTAATGTATCAGGAATAATGGAAATAGCAAATCAGTATTACAGCAGCCTAGTAATAATTAATTTAGACAAGACTCATAGGTGTATGATAAAATTAATGGACAATAGCTGAAAGCAACACGGGATATCTGCATAAAGTATTTACCCCATCCCCAATATTTGTTAAAATACAGGAAAAACATTTAACTTACAGTAGAAAACCAGGGAGATGTTACCTTAAATCAAGCAATCAAGGTTAACATACTCAGAATAAGCCACATGAAATCACATGACAACAGTGACATAGTTGCCAAAACTCCATGACTGCAGTCTCACCATGAGAACGCCCCAGACAGTGACAAACTGAGGGACGTTCTTCAAAATGCCTGACCAGTATTCTTCAAAAGTGCCAAGGACACGAACAACAAGGAAATACTTAGAAATTGTGACACATTGAGGAGACAAAGGAGACATGGCAATTGCAATGGCATGTCAGGTCAGATCCTGGAACAGAACACAGGCATTGGTGAAAAGACTCATAAAATGCAAATAAAGTCTGTTATAGTTGATAAGATGGTACCAATGTTAATTCTTGGCATGGTGGTCATGAAAGACATTAACGTTGTGGGAAAGCTGGGCAGTTATATGGGAACACTTTATACCATCTTTGCAACTAATCTATAAATCTAAAATTATTTAAAAATAGAAAGTGCTTTGAAAACCTTCTCAGACCCTGCCACTTTTGTGTCTTTACAATATATTCTTTTCTAACATGTTGATGAACAAGATGTTTATCCATATGACAAAAATTCTCACTGATGAGTAAGTTACTCTCAAATTGGCTATACTTTTCCTATCCTTTCTTTCCTTTCCAATATTTCTCTCTATCTTCTTTTTTCCGTCATATAACCCCGGGGAAATTCCCACTGGAAGTGAAATCAATAAAGTGATTTTTGTCATTTTTACCTTTTATTTATTCTATCTTAAAAAATTTGTATTTATATATATTTTTCTATTGCTATACTTAGAATCTAGGGTGCTTAAAGGATACATTTCTCTAACCAATGTTACCTGGGTATTTTAAAAAAAAGTTATAGCTATAGTTACTCATTTCCTAATTTGCAATGTAATTAAAGTGATTAGATTGATAATGATGTGCTTAATTTAGGCTATGCTTTGAATCAGTTTGCTCATCTGTAAAATGAGAAGGTGGGATTAGATAAACTCTGCGGTGCTTTCAATCTTTAACTTTCTGTAAAACATTACCTGTGAATGCTACTGGAAGAGGGTATGCTGATTCATGTTGATTAATTTATTTGGATTTAGGAGCTCTTGAACATGTTATGTAATTTTGAAGATTTGCAAATATTTCTGAGTCAAGGGCTTTGGAGACGTCCACATCAGATGGTTGAACCTATTACTCCTAGCTTTCTTATTTAGGTTATTGGCCCCATGGGACCAAATATACTTTGTTTATCATCAATGATGACACTATCATTTTCTCGTGAAAGCCACTTCAAGGACATATTCTGGAGACAGCCTGTCTTTGGATTACTGTTTTATACACCATCTGGAAACTTCAGCTGGTACATAATTTTAACCCTCTCTATTTAAAAACAACTGCCCATACTATTAAGTGCTGCATTAGTGCTCTTGAACTGCCACTAATATAATATCAGAAAATTCCCTTATTATCCAATCTTTTCCCAGAAGACGAAAGTATAGAATGGATACTTCTAAAAAGTCTATGTATTCCTTTATTCAGAACATTTTTTTTCTGGGGGCAAACAAATACACATTCTGACAATAACTAAGAATTGTTTTTTTTAATTTTTCCTGTAATAATCCAGCTGAAAAGTTCTGTGTTTGTTTGTTTGCTTTGTTGTCCAGGCTAAAGTGCCATAGCCTCAGCCTAGGTCACAGCCACCTCAGACTCCTAGGTATCCTTCCTAAGTCTCCCAAGTTACTGAGACAGGTGCCCACCACTATGCATGGCTAATTTTTCTATTTTTGATAGAGACAGGATCTTGCTCTTGCTTAGGTTACTCGGAAACTGCTGAACTCAAGAGATCCTCCCACCTTGGCCTCCCAGAATGTGAGGATTATAGGTGTGAGCCACCACACCTAACAGAAAAGTTTATTTTGAATGTAAAAAAGTAAATAGGGTATACAGCACACCTCCTGGGTGCAGGACACAACTACAAGAAAGACTCTACCTAACACATATAAGCATTGTAACCTAGTTGTCTGTACCATCACATTAATCTGAAATTTTAAAAAATAGCAAAAAAAGGAAAATAATGTAAATGAGTTTCTTCTTCATTTGGATAGCAAAGGAACATAAAGAAAATATTTTAAAAAGATTTTAAAAAATTGCATTTGCTGGACACAGTGATTAAAGGTTCTCTAGGCAGTGCCTAGATTTGTGCTCAGATTCTTTCTCTTCCCAGCTGTGTGATGTTAGACAATTTCGCTAACATCTCTACACAAAGACGTCCTTATCTGTAAAGCAAGACAAGTAAAATATTTGGCTCAAGTTGTCCTTATAAGAATTAAGCCTTTAAGGCAATTCTAACTCAGGGGAAACTAAATGTTAATTTCATTCCTGTAGTTGGGATGCTTGTTCTTAAGGTCAGTAAGGAAGATGCTACCCAGCCATTGACTGCATTAATTAATATATTGCCTTTGAGATAGTTTCTGTGCTGTTTTTGGAAAGGTGGTATCTTGTTACTTTGTCACTTACAATCTGAATAGGAACTATTTCAAGTAATTTAATCTATCTGTTTAAGGAAATGTACTGAAACAATTCAAATTATGCCTCTAAAAGGGGGAAATGGAGTGAAAGAGATCTGAGTCTCTCTTCTCTCTCTCCCTCTTTCCCCTACTTCCCTCCTCCTCCTCTCCTCTGCTCTGCTCCCTCCCCTCCCCTCTCCACCCTGCCCCTCCTCTCCTCTTCCCTCCTCTCCTTCTTTCTCTCTCTCCCTCCCTCCCTCACTTTTGTCTGTGTGAGATTCTGAGTGTCTGTAATGGAGAAATGAGATGTATTAACTTGGACAGTTAGTAAGATAAGAATGTATCTATATTGTTAGTATTTTTTACTCAGAATATATTTCCTTAAGCCCCAGGCACCTGATTATTTGGCCGATACATTGTCAAAGCTGGTGATCCAATAAAAGGAGTGCGCCCTTCTCACTTTCCTGGTATGTCAGGGCACCTATTCATATCTCACTTAGGACAGCCCTCTGGTATACATATGGCACTTAATAGACACTGGTTACCTCTATGCCAGACACACGACTTCTCAATCATGCCCTTCGATGTTTAGATTGCTGGGATGGTGCCTCACTCTTTATCTTCAGCCATATTGACAGCCCTGCTTTTGCATTTGAGATTTTATTCTGTCTCCATGGGGTTATTGTTTGCAGTAAAAGGAAGGCAGCTCCCACGCTTAGCTTAGCAACTTCAGGGATCAATCTTGAGTGTTTGAAATGTTTGCTTAAACCTTACTTGCTTAATCAGGCTTTTAGCTGATTGCTCCACAGTTCAGTGTTTGCTTTCTGCAGTTGTAGTGGGTATTGTTATAAAGCACTCTGTGAATTGCTGCTGAAATGTACATTATCATCCAGGAGACTTATTTTATTTGGTCATATGCTCATGTCTGACTGGAGCACAATTGGAAGCATTTAAGGCATTTATCTTCTAATCATCAAGAAGTTAAAAAAAACACCACAGTTTCAAAAGAATTTTCTAAAGAAATTCATCAGAGGTGTTTGAGACTATAGTTTAAGTTGTCATTCATAGCTTCGCTTAGCTCATAACTTTAAATCTATTAATCATTTTGAGGTACTTGCTGACGTATCTGTGGGAAAAAAAAAACAGATGTAGCATATAACCAACAAACCAATGACAGTCTCAAGATTGCAATATTCCCTTATGAGAGAATTACTCTAAAATTTAATTTAAAAATCTGAGCACTGTCAGTTCAAATGTGTAACAATGTGCAAAATAATGGATCCAGAAATAAATTATGCAATTGCTTCAAGTCACCAATTTAAAAAAAGGAACAAATCTAATTGTATTTAATTTACATATGTTCAAATTATATTCAAGAGTATGATTATATCATTTAATTTTTTTTTTTTTTTTTTGCAGTTTTTGACCAGGGCTGGGTTTGAACCCACCACTTCCAGCATATGGGGCTGGCGCCCTACCCCTTTGAGCCACAGGTGCTGCCCAACATACCTATTAAAGCTCCATTGTCATACTTTAAAGATCTTGAAAAAATCATACTTCGTTTTATATGGAATCAGAAAAAACCTCGAATAGCCAAAACATTACTCAGCAATAAAAACAAAGCAGAAGGAATCACGCTACCAGACCTGAGACTCTACTATAAATCGATAGTGATCAAAACAGCATG
>CAUYPK010033484.1:0-38859 GCA_963574355.1 Loris lydekkerianus
GCTTGGCCAACAGTTCTTCCAGTTCTGGTCGAGCTTTGAACCGTCCCTTGAAGTCTTCTTCAGTATGCTAAGGAGAAAAACAAAAAAAAGTGGAAATTACTGAAGAGCATTTAGTTACTCAAACATGTATAGCATCCAGACAGGCCCTCCATCTTCCTCTGTTGAGAATGATCCAGGTTCCACTAACTTTTATTACCTACTATGTGGCAGACTTGGACTCAAAATTGAATCAAACATCCTCCTTGCTCTCAGTGAACTCATAGTCTGGTGAGGGAAGACAGCTATATGTAGAACTAAGCCCCAAATGGTTTAACTATTACAATAGAAGCATTTAAAAGAGAGAAGCCAGGCACTGTTGCTCATGCCTGTAATCCTAACACTCTGGGATGCCAAAGCAGGAGGTTCAGTTGAGGTCAGAAGTTGGAGACTAGCGTGAGCAAGAGCAAGACCCTAACATCACAAAAAATAAAATTAGCAGGGCATGGTGGGAGGCACCTGTACTCCTGAGGAGCCTGAGGCAGGATGATCATTTGAGCCTAGAGTTTGAGGTTGTTAGGAGCTGATGCTGTGGCACTCTAACTTGGAGGCAACAGAGACTCTTGATTTTTTTTTTTGCAGTGTTTAGCCAGGGCCAGGTTTGAACCCGCCACCTCCGGTATACGGGGCCGGCGCCCTACTCCTTTGAGCCACAGGCACCGCCTGAAACTCTTGATTAAAAAAAAAAAAAATTCCTATTTGTGTTCTGATTTTTAAGGTTATACTGTATATAACCTTAAACCATGATCTGTCTGCTAAACAACTGTCATAAATGAGAGAATTCTGCAGTATCATAGTCTTACTCCTAATATTAGGATACTTTGATGAAAGTCAGGTCCTATGGTCTGCAAAGCATCATCCCGAATGCCTCAGCATAATGACTTGAGTACACCAAATTGCATATCTTTCTTGATTATTACCTGGGCTAAATTATCCACATTTCTCTGTTGTTTCTAAAGCCAGGGAGTCTCGATGTTATTTTTATTTTGAGCAAAAGTAGGCCACTTCAGGGCCTCTTCCCAAACTAGCACCTACCTCCTTCACTAGCAATCTGACTCCTTCAGGAAGATTGCTTTGGATTATTTCCAAGAAAATCTCTGCAAATGTAGCACTCAAACTACTGATCTGAAAAGCTCGCTCATGGGTGGTGAGGACTGAGTCCAGGACCATGTTGTGGCCTTGGTCTGGCAGCCGCAACGCCTCCATGGTTTTGGTAGGCATCGCATAGCTTTCTTCAACTTTAATGGGGAGTTGGTTGCAGAGGTTGTGAACATATTGGGCATAACTCTCTGCCAGAGTCATGTCATATACAGTAAGGTGAATATTTAAAACACCATATTCATAATCTGTCCCCAAATCAATGGATCTCACTTCCACTTTTGTCCTCTTCTTCTTGGGCTCTTGGGCTTTAATTAGGTGCTTGTATCTTCCAATAGTATGAGTGGGCTTTGTCTTGTAGTGCTGACAGGTACTCAGCAGAATGCCACCTGAAGAATAGATGGGATTCTCTCCTGAAGTTCTAAACCTTAGGAAGGAAAAGGCTTGCTTAAAAATGATATTGTTCCTCAGGCACAGCACCATCTTCCTCCCCTTCCTGTCCTTGTGGGCTTCTTTCAGTACTCCTTTTTTTCTTTTCCTTTCCTTGAACTAGATTCCTGCGCTCGTCGTGGCAGGGAAGGAGGAGCCGGGAGGGCTGGCTAAACCAGGAAGGCCTGAAATTGTTCTTTATTAAGGTCACCAACTCCTCTTTACTCAGAATAGCCCTAATACCCTGCAAACCACTCTGTCCTTGAAATATTTCCTCTATTTCACTTTCATAAGACCAAATCCTCTTGAATTTTCTCCTATCTATCTAGTTAACTCTTCGCATTTACCTTCTAAACTTTTTTTATGCCTAACCTTTATAGGCTGCCTTATCCTATACTCATCCTGGGCAATCAGATCTACTCCATGGCATCATTTACCACATACATTCTGATGACTCCCAAATCTCTCTTTGAGTCTGTATATCCTACAGGCACTTCAAACTTGAGACAGCTAAATTGAAATCTGTTCCCCATCCCTCTCCTATTCTAGTATAATTCTAAGTTGAAAATTTACCTCATTGCATCAACAAAATCTAGGCTATTCTACTTGTGAAATATACCTCCAGTCTGTCCTCTTTGCTCTGTCTCCAAATAAGCAAACATTTAGCCCAGACATGCTGTGTTTGGTTTGCTTAAAATCCTACAGTGTTTTTTATACTTAGAGTAAAAAACTTCACATCATGGTCTGTAAGTTCCTCAACCTTACTCTATCTCACTCTTCCTCAGACTAGCCACATTGATCCTTCTGGAAATAATTGTTCTCCTTTTGCCCTCTCTTACCTTTTAGGACTTTTATGTTCTTTTGTTGCAGCATAAATGCTACCTATTCAAAGAAGCCTTTCCTTAACACCTGACTCCTTGCAAAGTAAGCCGCTTTATTATTCTCTGTCAGAGTATGTTATTTTCTTATACTTTTTTTTTTTTTAAGCTTACTTTGTTGCCGTTGGTAAAGTGCTGTAGCTTCATAGTTCACAGCAACCTCAAACTCTTGGACACAAGCAATTCTCTTGCCTCAGTTTCCCAAGTAACTGGGATTACAGGCACCCACCACAACGCCTGGCTATTTTTTAGAGATGGGGTCTCACTTTTGCTCAGACTGGTCTCAAACTCCTGAGCTCCAGCAGTATACCCACCTCAGCCTCCACAGTGCTGGCATTACAGGCATGAGCCACCACTTCTGGCTTTTTATACTTTTTTTATTGTTGTTTGTTGTTTGCTTTTTCCATCAGGAAACTCTATTTTATTAACATGCCAATTAGATGTATGTTTTGAATCACTACTGTTACTGTGTTAATTCAAGTCCACCATTGTGACTTAGGATTCTGAACACTATACTGTCTGATGTCCTTGCCTTTATTATTATTTTTTTAATCCATTCTTCATACTTTTTCGGGGATCTTTCTCAAATGTAAACCCTCCTTACCATGGCATTAGCAACTCTTTGTGACCTGGCCCCTTCTTACACTTCCAGCCTTATTCCTCCTTAGTCCTCTTTTTTAACTCCATGTTCTAGCCTTATTAAGCTATTTATGATTCCAAGTTCGACATGTTTTTCTAACCTCTAGGTCTTTACATTTGTTTAACACTGCCTCAACTATGATTTTCCCACTCTTGATCCTTTTTACTAGTTGAGGACTCAATTTAGATAACACATTCTCTATGAACCCCTCCCTAATCCTCTCCTGAAGACCAGGTTAGATATCCTTTCTATATTCCTCTCTAGCACTCTGAGCTCACTGCTGCCATGATACTTAATATAATGTATGACAGTTCCCTAGTACTTTCTGTCTTCATCAGGTAGTGGGGGGAAGGGGGCTAGTTGGTACTAAACGGAATAGGGCTATGCATATAGTTTAATTTAGTGAATTTTCAAATAAAGAAGATCAAACTAGGAGTTTAGGCATACCCACTTGACTCTTAAAGAACTTTGGTAAGGTTTTGAATAAGAGAATAGTGGAGGCATGCTTCCATTTAAGATGTACTTTTTCACAGTCTTACCTCAGCAGTGTTTTAATTTTTTTTTTTTTTTTTTTTTTTGTTACAGGTTAAGAAATATCCTCTCAGTAGTTGGTACTGATGCCTTAAAAAAGACCAAGAAGGATGATGAGAAATCTAAGAAGTCTAAAGAAGAGGTAAAATATGTCTTTGGCTTCACAATATAAACATGAAGGAAGTGACAGAATAGTTCTCTTGTTTTCTGCTTTCATTCTTTTGGTTTGCTAGGATGAGTGGGGAAGATGGCTTTGAAGGCTCTACCATTCAGGAATAGTTGTTGGCAGTAGACTGTTCTTCCTGTGTAGGTATGAATGAAGCTAAATAAGTTTTTCAATCAGGAAAGAATTGTCACATTCCTGGTGTAACTTGACAAAGAACCAGAACCTATCTAAAGATATGATAGAAGAAAACACAGTGGAAAGCACGTATGCCTGACTTTATCCTATTACCAGACTAATTCACCTTCTCTCTGGACAGTCATGATAGAGAATTGTCAGCTATGGGAGGGACAGAAATGCTTCAGAGTTAACATTTCTGCTCTTAATTTCCCTTTCAGTATCAGCAAACCTGGTACCATGAAGGACCAAACAGCTTGAAAGTGGCTAGACTATGGATAGCTAATTATTCACTGCCCAGGTAAGGGGAAGAAAGAAGCATATTTTTTGTTTGTTTCATCTCAGTGACTGAGAGTCTGCTTTATAATGACTGATTGTTAAATGGAATTGATATATGTGTGTGGACCTTTGTTTACAACCATTTACTTACGGCAATATTTTTTCTGTGTCACAGGGCAATGAAGCGCTTGGAAGAGGCTCGTCTTCATAAAGAAATTCCCGAGACAACTAGAACCTCCCAGATGCAGGAGCTGCATAAATCTCTACGGGTAAGTTGCTTACAGCAGTTGAAGGTTCTTAATATTTATTAGGTTTTCCTACTTGGGCTCTCTTCTAGGAAGGTAAAGGCAGATGTTATTCCTCCCTGCTTGAGCTGCTATGATTATGGGAGTAGTCACGTAAGGTGACAGGAACCTACTGTGTTTTGTACTCATCAGAGGCCAATGGTTCTGCTCATAATTCTCCCTGTCAATATATCAGAGCTGTGCTTTTACGTTTTCTGTGTATATTTAAACACAGCTCCAGGGTTTTATGTTTATATTTAACTGACACAGAAGGTAATAATACTAAGACTATAAAAAACAGCATGCTAGAGTTTCAGATAAGCCTTAACTCCATTTATTAATATAATTGTCTCCTAAAGGCAACAACAACAACAACAAAAACCCTGGAAGACCCTTGGCGTAGTTTAAAATGCAAGTTTTGTGTTTTTTGGGTTTTTTGTTTGTTTGTTTTAATGATGAAAAAAGCCTTGGAATTCTTGGCTTAGTCTATTAATGATCACCATTTGTCTTCTTTTTTTTTCTTTGAAGTCTTTGAATAATTTCTGCAGTCAGATTGGGGATGATCGGCCTATCTCCTACTGTCACTTTAGTCCTAATTCCAAGATGCTGGCCACAGCTTGTTGGTAAGTTCCATTTTACAATGATATTTTTTCCTAAATGGGTGATAAATTTAGAAAAAAGTTAGCGTTTATCTTAAACGTCTTTCTGCATCTTTTTCCTCTCCTTCTCAAGATCACATCAAACACACTATAGATGGTAGTGTTCTACCAGCTGTATAATACAATGTAGCCTTTATTGAACCATGCTTACTGTTTACCTAGGCCCCCCCCCCCCCCCCAATCTATGGCATGTAGCATTCTGTCACGTTCTTCACCCAAGTGTTTTGGAGAAGGTCATGTAGTTACTGTATAGACCCAACTAGTATCTGCTAACTTTTCTTTTTCAGTTACATGACCTAGCTAAGATATTTAATCACTATACGCTTCAGTGCCCTTATCAGTAAGATGGATTGAGATAGTGTTTGTAAAGCATTTTGTCTTGAGTAGTAGTACCTGATGTGGTAAGGACCTGGTCAACATTAATTACTGGGTTTTCTTTTATTTTGCTTTCTACTAACCACCACATATGCCAATAACTCTTAGAATGTAGTAACTCTGTTGTTTTGTTTTATTTTGGTTTTTCTTTATTTGTGGGACATGGCTATTTAGTGAGAGAGGAAACTTACATTGAATACACAGGAGCTACTTAAGTAGGCAGAAGTTGAGACTGGTTCAGAAGGCCAAAAAACAATATGCTATAAAGTTTAATAGAATCGGTAAGTTCTGTCTTAACCTACTTGAGAGATCTGATATAAAGATCATTTGAGATAATAGATATATGTAAAAAGTAATTTGTTGGAAAATTTCCAAAATAAAGTCTTTTAAAAGTGCTTTATAAGTAGCAAAATGCCATTCATTTTAAAGAGATGGTACAATTCTTAACATTAAGTAGTTTAATTTGTCCTACCTTCTAAAAGTTAAGGAAAATGACAACTTACATAATGTCAATTATATAATGTACAGTCAAGGAGGCCTCTGGTTGCTTGGAGCCTGGCTGTAAATTTTTTTTCTATAACTCTTAAAATTATAAGGCTTTTATTAAATCTGGATTTGATTTTTTTCTCTAAGCCATTGTAACATTTATTGAAGTAAGAAAAGGTTGTCCTTTAGTAATGTTACCAAGGTACCTTTTCCTTCCCAGACTAACCCTGACTGAGATACTCTTCTCTGTGTTTGATAGGAGTGGGCTTTGTAAGCTCTGGTCTGTTCCTGATTGCAATCTTCTTCACACTCTTCGAGGTGAGTTAAGGTTTAAATCTCAGTCTTTTTCCCAGTGTGAATTCTGGTAAGCTGTAAACTCTGCCTGACACTCAAACTGAGTACATAGAATATCAATTCTTTATTTGAGAAAAAGAGTCTCACTTTATCTCCCCTGGTAGAGTGCTATGGTGTCATAGGTCACAGCAGCCTTAGACTCTTGGGCTCAAGCTATTCTCTTGCTTAGCCTCCTGAGTAGCTGGAACTACAGGTGCCTGCCACAATGCCTGGCTGTTTTTAGATTTAGGGTCTTGCTTTTGGTCAGGCTGGTCTAGAACCTGTGAGCTCAGGCAATCCACCTGCCTTGGCCTCCCAGAGTGCTAGGATTATAGGCATGAGCCACCATACCCAGCCTACATCAATTCTTGATTAGATTTGACTCTGGCTGCAAGGCTAGAGTATAATGACTTCATATACATCCACTTTCTCTCATGTCCAGTCACACTCTGGCATTTTATAATCCATGAACAACAACAACAACAAGTTATTTTCTGTTTTGCTGTTTTAATGCAATTTAAACAGTACTTTAAGTTGAGATAGTTTCTTCTTAATAGTTAAATAGTCACTTTAATACTCTTTACGTCCACATGTTTCCTAATATATACTTACCTATATTATTCAGAATAGCCTCTCTTTGAATGTAGGTTGTAAGATGGTGGGAACCCTTTAATTTTTCACTTCTTTAGGCCATAACACAAATGTAGGAGCAATTGTATTCCATCCCAAATCCACTATCTCCTTGGACAAAAAAGATGTCAACCTGGCTTCTTGTGCTGCTGATGGCTCTGTGAAGCTTTGGAGTCTGGATAGGTGAGTATTACTCTTCAGTGGTCCATACTGCCATCATTAAAGCAGTTAGTGGATTTGGATTGGTTGGCTTTCAGGACCTGAGGATTAACACAAGAGATTCTCTAAGAGTCAAGGTACCTTAGTGTAAAAATAAAGTGGAAGATTTCTTTCTTAGACCTTTTCTCACCAGGGCTGTACATTTTTCTTAAAAGTTAACTTTGGATCTTGATTTTTGCCTCCAGTCTAGTGACCACTGTTTCCTAGCTCCATTTCTTCCAGAAAGATTCAGCATACCTCCTACACGATAGTTCAGTGGTTCTCAACTTTCCTGATGCTGCGACCCTTTCGTACAGTTCCTCATTTTGTGGTGACCCCCAACCATAAAATTATTTTTGTTGCTACTTCATAACTAATTTTGCTACTGTTATGAATTGTAATGTAAATATCTGATATGCAGGATGTATTTAGGCGTCCCCTGTGAAAAGGTCGTTTGACCCCCAAAGGGGTCATGAGCCACAGGTTGAAAACCGCTGCAATAGATTACGATAAAGAAATGCACTATTTAGTACATTGGTAGCCTGTTGACTTATAGTAAACAGCCACAGGGAAAAGGAAAGTCTAGCACTGTTGCCAAGGAAGTGATGTCTAGCACTATTGCCAAGGAAGTGATGTCTCCTGCCAGTGTATCTTTTTTTTTTTTTTTTTTGTTTTTGAGACAGAGTGTTACCACGCCCTCAGAGTGCTGTAGCGTCACAGTTATGAGCAACCTCAAACTCTTCAGTCAAGTGATTCTCTTGCCTTAGCCTCTTAGTAGCTGGGACTACAGGCGCCTGCCACAATCCCTGGCTATTTTTTGTTGCAGTTGTCATTATTGTTTAGCAGGCCCAGGCTGAGTTTAATGCCTCCAGCCTTGGTGTATGTGGCTGGTGCCGTAACCACTGTGCTACGGGTGCCGAGCCCTTCCAGTGTATCTTTTACCTAGAATATATTTCCCAGCAACACCAATTTTTTTTAAATGTGGTTATGATTATTGTTTTCCAGAAATTTTGCAAGCACTTTGTTGGCTAAAAGACATCTGAATTTAATTGCTTATTTTTCTTCCTTTGGTAAAACATGAAGGTTTTTATTCCAGAATTTTTTAAAGAGCTAATTAGCGCCTACACTTACTGCCAGACAGAGTCTTACCTATGAGCACAGCAAGTTTTAATTGGCTTTGGTGATACTTAGCAATATTTATTCCTCTGGGGCTTTGGTTCTATGTATGCACATTGACAAAGTTCCGTTTTTAATTGCCCTCTTTAGGGTTCATGTTTATTTCCTTTTCGCTAATGTTTCAGATCTTCTTTCTGTGGTTGATAGCAGAATTTAATGGCCACAAAAATGAAATTCAGCCTCTATTTAGGAGTTCTTTTTTCTATTTGCCTCTTTGGGCAGGCCTAAATTTAAGAAAGATTTATCTGTAATCCACTTGTACTGAAACTATCTGATTACTGTATCCTCTCATCTCTACCAGGCTGTGTTTTCGTTCTAGATTCCAGACCCTCCTTTAGTCAGAATGGCTATTTTGCTTATCAGGCTAATGTATTTTTTATTCTTCTTTAATCCTAAATGGTGTGTCATTAAATTTAGGAGTTTATTAACAAGATGAATTGAGGTAGAAAGCCAGTGTTTATCAAAGTGCTGTGGTTACATGAAATGGTCTCGTATCTTTTTAAGCCTTGAGAAGTAGCTTAAATTATTGTTAACTCTAAAGTTTTAACAAATTGCAAGTATAGTTAACAATTTAGGCTCTCATATTGTGTGGAATGAGTATAATTGAATTAATAAACTTAATATTTACATGTCTATGGAATCATTTACTTGCATGTTTGGTTTCTTTAAGTGATGAACCAGTGGCAGATATTGAAGGCCATACAGTGCGTGTGGCCCGTGTCATGTGGCATCCATCAGGACGTTTCCTGGGCACTACTTGGTAAGCCGTCCTATTATTGTTTTATCTGTACAGTCCTGTGTATGTGCCAGTTAAATTTTTAGAGCAGAGATCAAGTAGGTTTTTCTTGGGCTGCAATGAATTGGAATCAGAAGAGCGTGTTTAATATGGTTAGGGGTTAAGTGTATTTGCTTTTAAATTGCAACTAATCTGAAATTCAAAGTTACCTATAGGATTTTAACTCTTTGTTCTGTTCCTTGACCAATACTAGAGGTGTAGTTTTTGCAACACATTGTTTTATAATCTCTCTGCCAGCAAATTAGTCTCCCTTTCAGTTCCATAAGTCCATTGAGGCCAGATTCTATTAAATAACTTTTTCAGTATAATTTATATACAGTGGAAAGGATTTTTTTTTTTTTTTTGAGACAGAGTCTCACAGTGTTGCCCTTGGTAGAGTGCAATGGCATAAGAGCTCACAGTGACCTCCAACTCTTGGGCTTAAGTGATACTCTTGTCTCAGCCTCTCAAGTAACTGGGGCTACAGGTGCCCGCCACAATGCCCGGCTACTTTTTTTTTTTTTTTTCTGGTAGTTGTCATTGTTTGGCCAGGCCGGGCCAGGTTTGAACCCGCCTGGTATATGTGGCTGGAGCCCTAGCTGCTGAGCTACAAGCACTGAGCCCAGTGGAATGGATTTTTAAGTATGCAATTCCATCAGTCTTTACAAATGCGTACCACCCATGTGATTGCCGACCCTGTTCTCTTACCCTGGAAAGTTTCTTCATGTCTCTTCCCAGTCAACTCCCCCTTCTAAAGCAATCATTGATCTGATTTCTGTCATTATAAGTCAGTTCTGTCTGTTCCTACTGTGTGGATTCATTTACATCTGGCTTTTACTGAGAGTAACATTTTAAGATTAAAATGTGTTGTTGCTTACATGAGTAGTTCCTTTTTGGTGCTAAGGATTATTTGATAGTATGATTATGCCACACTTTATCCATTCTTTTATCAATGTACACGTGGGCTGTTTCCAGATTTGGGGTAGTCAGAATAAAGCTGCTATAAGCATGCATGTATGGAGTTACTTGTGGATTTTTTGTTTGTTTTTTTGAGATAGAGTCTCACTTTGTTACCTTACCCTCAGTAGATTGCCATGGCATCACAGCTCACAGCAACCTCAAACTCCTGGGCTCAAGCAATTCTCTTGACAGCTTCCCAAGCAACTGGGACTACAGGTGCCCACCACAACACCTGGCTATTTTTTCTTTTTGTTGCAGTTGTCAATTGTTTTAGCTGGCGTGGGCAAGGACGGGCTCAAACCCAGCAGCCTTGGTGTACATGGCCAGCACCCTACCCACTGAGCTACGGGCCTTGCTTCTCCATTCTTTTGATGTATTTACTGTCCTTATGAGTGTTGGTATTGAGTTCTTTGTCACATGTGTATTGACCATTTGCCTATCCTCTTTGTGCAATGTCCAGATGATTTGCCCTTTATTTTTTAAGTTTCTCTTTTGTCTTTATTTTCATGTACATAGCCAATTCCACCACTGTATTGAAGAGACTTTCCTTTCCCTATTGAAATTGGCTTCAGGCTGGGCACAGTAGCTTACACCTGTATCCTAGCACTCTGGGAGGCTGACACAGGTGGATTGCCTAAGCTCACGGATTGAAGACCAGCCTGAGCAAGAGCGAGACCCCATCTCTAAAAATAACCAGGTATTGTGAGATTATCTGTAGTCCCAGCTGAAGCAAGAGAATCGCTTGAGCCCAAGAGTTTGAAGAGTTTGAGGTTGTTCTAAACTAAAAGAAAGAAAAAAATTGACCCAAGTTCTTGTTGAAAATCATTTGACAATATATGTGTGAGTCTTTCTCTGCTTTGTCATATTCTGTGAATTTATTTGTGATTGATTTTTGTACCTCCAACATCTAATTTAGGGCCAGTAAAAGTATAAATGCTCAATGAATAAAAGGACATAACAATGGAATGAAGGAAGAAAGAAGGCAACAAAATCCTTGCTGGGTCATTAGGGAATGCTATTCTTTTTTTTTTCCTTTCTTTCATTTTTTTGAGACCAGAGTCATAGTCGCCCTGGGGTAGGATGCTGTCATCAAAGCTCACAGCAACCTCAAACTCTTGGGCTTTAGCAATCCTCTTGTCTAAACATCTCAAATAGCTGGGACTACAAGCACATGCCACAACACCTGGCTAATTTTTCTAAATATAGTAGAGACAGGGTCTCACTTTGGTCAGGTTGGTCTGGAACTCCTGAGCTCAAGCGGCCCACCTGCCTTGGCCTCCCAGAATGTTAGGATTACAGGCATGAACCACCGTGCCTGGCTGGGAATTGTATTCTTAAAATACCAACTGGAAAAGATGTACAGCAAGTCTGTGGTGTTCTGGTTAGCACCTGAGACAGATACGCTATGTTATTGAGGCATTATTTATGCAAGAAAGGAATTCCCTGTTAATATGATTGAGCAGTTTCAGAAGCATAACTTTAGCTACTATTTTTTATAGTACCTTACACGTGGGAACTGAATAGCTACCTGCTGGTTGACTGTCAGTGTGATTTGTTTTTAGCTATGACCGTTCATGGCGCTTATGGGATTTGGAGGCTCAAGAAGAGATCCTGCATCAGGAAGGCCACAGCATGGGTGTGTATGACATCGCCTTCCATCAGGATGGCTCTTTGGCTGGCACAGGGTAAGGCTCCGTAGGCTCACCTCTTACGTGTGCTTCCATAGAGAGCTGGATTCAGAGTGTTCATTTATAAATTATTTTTATCAGGGGCCTGGATGCATTTGGTCGAGTTTGGGACCTACGCACGGGACGTTGTATCATGTTCCTGGAAGGCCATCTGAAGGAAATCTATGGAATAAATTTCTCCCCCAATGGGTAAAATAAGCTCACTGCATGAGAGGTGGGAAGGGTTCTTGGTCAGAAAGTACTCAATTTCTAACTTGCGTACTGCATCTGGTCTACAGCTACCACATTGCAACTGGCAGTGGTGACAACACGTGCAAAGTGTGGGACCTTCGGCAGCGACGTTGCATCTATACCATCCCTGCCCATCAGAACTTAGTGACTGGTGTCAGGTTTGAGCGTAAGTTTTGCTTCTGTTTTAGGCCCTGAATAACAAAGACAGCAGTTGCACTTCTAGGAATTGTAGGCCAGCCTTTTAATTTTACTGAGAAATGGAAAAGGAAAGAATTTGACCTCTATTACAAAGGGAAATTACAATTTCCTTCCCTTTGCCATACCCTTACAGCTGTGGCAAAGCATATGCTTCTTGCTGCTAGAAAGTAAAGAAGACTTCTGTGAATGTCGTGCTTAAGTCTTTCCTCCCTGGACATTGTAAGCTCTGAATCCGTAGTACTATTCTAAACAGGCTGTCTCTCAGGGAAAGAGCCAGAAGACCTCAGTAATGTTATTTACTTCCTTAAATTGCCATGGTTTGTCACCTTTTCCTGTAGGCCTAGTAGGAATATTGAATTAGAGTGTTGGGTTTTGCTGACCGTAGAGATAACTGTCTTTTTTTGAAATACGTTTTTGCAGATTTTTGTGCTTTTGTTTTCTTATACTGTTTTGAATACTTGAATTCCTTAAGCCACTCCCCTTCTCTTTTCCTATAGCCATTCATGGGAACTTCTTGCTCACTGGTGCCTATGATAACACAGCCAAGATCTGGACCCATCCAGGCTGGTCTCCACTGAAGACTCTGGCTGGCCATGAAGGCAAAGTGATGGGCCTAGACATTTCTTCTGATGGCCAGCTCATAGCCACTTGCTCATATGACAGGACCTTTAAGCTCTGGATGGCTGAATAGGCAAGACCGTGGAAAGGGACTCTTAACTTCATGTACTCCCTTAGGAGCCATTTTCCTCAAAAGAAAAGAATCGGAGTGTTACTTAGTTCTGTTATGTTTTTTGTTAATTACCAGGCATAGACCCTCAATAGAATTGGATTTTCGTGTCAGCTCCCACTCCAGGCAGGCAGCCAAGTCCCTAAGTGATGGGGAACCAAACCCTTTCATGGTTGGAAATTTAATTTTCCGTGCCTTGCCACAAACTGTGTAGACATTTCATTAATCTTTTGTTTGAATACCCTGTAACCTCTCTCACAAAACTGAGGATTGTGACTGACTTTTTCTTAATACCTGGCTTGATATAACGCAGTACGTGCTTCAGAACTACATATGGTCCACAGAGCAAGGTGTCTGGACTATATTCGGGAAGCCCTCACATAAAGGAGCATATATTATCCCTCACTGTTTTTTTGTTTTTGTTTGTTTGTTTTGAGACAGACCCTCAAGCTGTTGCCCTGGGTAGAGTGCCGTAGCATCACAGCTCACAGCAACCTCCAACTCCTGGGCTTAAGCAATTCTCAGTAGCTGAGACCATAGGCACCCGCCACAATGCCTGGCTATTTTTTGGTTGTAGTTGTTGTTGTTGTTTGGCAGGCCCAGGCTGGATTCGAACCTGCCAGGTCTGGTGTATGTGGCTGGCGCCTTAGCCGCTTGAGCCACAGGTGCTGAGCCATCCCTCACTGTTCAGGGGTCCTCAAACTACGGCCCGCAGGCCACATGAGGCGGTGTGATTGTATTTGTTCCTGTTTCTTTTTTTTACTTCAAAATAAGATATGTGCAGTGTGTATAGGAATTTGTTCATAGTTTTTTTTTTTTTTAACTATAGTCTGCTCCTTCAACGGTCTGAGGGACAGTGAACTAGCCCCCTGTTTAAAAGGTTTGAGGACCCCTGAGTAAACAATGCCTGCCAGTAAGCACTTTTCCTCTCCCTCGAGAATAGGAGATGAAGTAGTAGACCACAGCTATGCTGATGGTTATGCAGTGAAGATTTTACTTCTTCCTTTTGATTTCACTTGGAATGCCAGATGTATCAGGAGGCATCAGAAAAATTGGAACTGAACAATTTGCCGTGGCAGAAAATGTCTTCCATTTTGCTTTGAAGTTTGACATCCTTGTTACCCTAAAACAAGGCCATTGTGTTGGAATTGAAAGAAGTTTTTAGTAAACATGATGTGTCTTATTATACAGCCTCCTTTTCTATCGGTCATTTGATGTATTTCATATATTAAAGGGTACTTTATGTCAGAGTAACTGGAAGAAACCTGTAGTAGGTATTTCTAAACATAAACCTTTTAAATTTATTATATGCTTATAATGAGTAAAGTCCTGTTATAAAAACTATTCTTTGAAGAATCATTTTCTATAGTTAACCATTTTCTGGACCCCAGCCATTGATTTGCAAGTTCTTTTTTTTGGTTTGGAATATAACAGATAATCTTAAATAGGGATCAGTGTCTAAAGCACTGTTAACAATTTTTTTTAAAATAGAGGGCAGGCTGTTTGTATCATGGGCCAGACTACCAGTGAGCTGTGTCTTGACTAATTTTTTTTGCTGGTCATGTAACAGTTACCTTCCTCTGAGCTCAAAATCTACACAAAAATACAGGAATTTGTAAGAAGGATTGTCTACAGAGGAGACTAAAATTAAAGAAGGGCTTATATTATGGCTTCCCCTTGAATGTTTGGAGACCTTTTCATTTGCTGGTCTAGAGAGACTGAGAATGGCTTTGTTCAGGTCTGTTCTGTAAATTACGTATGACAACTAGCTAAACATACTGGTTTTAGTCTGATTTTAATTGTAACCAAATAGTTATATTTCCCATGTAGTTGTTAAGCTTCTGAATTCTCAAGTCTACTGTCTTCAGGGCACTTCACTATTGTTGAGGGATTAATGAGTTTTATGTCCTTAATAGTTTGCCACATAAATAAATTATTTTTCCTTTTACCTCCTTTTTAGTATTTGTAAAATAATGAAGAATGGTGGTGTATTAGCATGCAATTTGGATGTAGTGTGCTAACAGGTTTTCAGTTTCCCAAATTTAAATTTTATTCTCTTAAGATTTGTGCTTTTTTTTTTTTTGCTGGTTCAAAGAAGTAGTAGTTAGGTGAAAACATCTCATCTAAGCCTTTGGCAGGACAAATATCTTATGGACTATCCATTTCTTCATAGGAAGTAAGTATTGTGAGAAGGTAGTTGGTTAAGCACAAAGCCAGGTGTGGCCCTTCATGATGACAAGGTAAACATAGCCATCACCATAGCCTGCCTAGACCACGTCCCAGGCACATTCAGACAGCTAAATAGAAAATAGAAGACACCATAATATTAAGCATTATGCTGTAATATTAAGTATTGTGAGGCCCTCCACAGCCTTTTTTTTTTTTTTTTTTGGAGACAGTATGTCTCTCAGTAGAGTGGTGTGCCATCAAAGCTCACAGCAACTTCAAACTCTTGGGCTTAAGTAATTCTCTTACCTCAGCCTCCCAAATAGCTGGGACTGCAGGCTCCTGCCACGACACCTGGCTATTTTTTAGATCCAGGGTCTCACTGCAGCTCAGGGTGGTCTGGAACCTGTGCGGAACCTGTGCACTTAGGCGACCGCCCACCTTGGCCTCCAGAGTGTTGGGGTTACAGGAGTGAGCCATGGCCATAGCCTCACAATCTTACTGAGTTTATTCCCTTTTTACAAGCAAAATAGGTTCAAAGAAGTACTGAAGGTTTCCCATCTAGTAAATTGTGGAGCCTGACCATTTGTGACCTCATAAATTTTATAAGGCTTTACGGAGCATGTTGGCCATGCTGCAGACTAAAGGACCACTGCAGTCAGCATGCCATGTTTTCCCATACAATGTCTGAGCCTTTTGACCACTCCACTTTGTATACTGCTTTTTTTTTTTTTTTTTTTGAAACAGAGCCTCAAGCTGTGGCCCTGGGTAGAGTACCACAGCATCACAGCTCACAGCAACCTCCAACTCCTGGACTCAAGTGATTCTCCTGCTTCCGCCTCCCAAGTAGCTGGAACTACAGGCACCTGTCACAACACCCAGCTATTTTTTGGTTGCAGCCATCGTCATTTGGTGGGCCCAGGCTGGATTCGAAGCCACCAGCTCAGATGTATGTGGCTGGTGCCTTAGCCGCTTGAGCCACAGGCGCCAAGCCTGTATACTGCTCTTTTAACAAGTCACTTCAGCTCTGACTTCATGCCAAATGTAGTTAAAATAGCTTCCTACTTACAAGCTGAACAAGATAACTACTTGCATTTTGGGATAGGTGATATTTCATCATGTGGAACTGAAGCATCACAGCAGGTCTAAGCATCCTGGACCTCTGGGCGCTAAATGTCAGCTGTATAGTCCACCTTCTTCACTGAGAACTGAAGATGCTTCCATGCGAAATACCAAATGCCCCTAAGGAGGATGGGACTGCCCCAAGGTTAGAATAACTGAATGTGAAGATAGAAGACGCAGTAATAAATATAGGTGCCCCTCTATGTTTGCAGAGTCTGTATCCTTAGAGTCAACCAAACACAGGCCCACAGTATTCTTAAAAAATTGCATCTGTACTGAACCTTTTGCAAACATATTTGTCATTATTTCCTGAATAATACAGTGTAACTATTTAAATATCATTTACATTGTGTTAAATATTATAAGTAATCTGGAGATGATTTAAAGTATGTCTGAGGATTGGGAAAGTTACATGAAGATATTGTATCATTTAATATCAGAGACTTGAGCATTCTCAAATTTTGGTATCTGAGCGAGATCCTGGAACCAATCCCTCTCAGATACCAAGGATAACTTCCCAGAAAATGTCAAACTTACATGTCTTATTTGGATGGTACATCAGCCACTCCAAAAGTTCTATTTTACCTGAAAGGACTCCACCACTTACAAGTGCCTTCTAAAGTGTTCCTTCCTGGGCTTCCTCCAGGTCCCCTCCCTGTCCCCTCTTTACAGCTCAGAGAACATGGTGAAATCATCACCTAACTTAGGTGCTCCAAGGTTAAAGAACAAAGACATGTAAAGAAATGAAGTCAGTGGGGAGAGATAGAGTCCCAGCTTCAAGGTAATTATCTTTGATGGCGCAAATGTAGAGGTAGTTGCTTGTCCCCCAGCGGGAAACATAAGCAACTTTCCAATTTTGTAATGGAGAATATTTCTTCACGGAGTTGAAAACTGGTTTATTAAATGAGAAATATGGACTGTCTTGTGTGTTAAGACCCTTAAAGGGAATTGATAGAAGCAAGCTCTGTTAAACTTAGTTACCTACAGCAAATAAAACCAACTCAGTTTCCATCCTCTGTAAGTTTATTCTACAAATCAGAAAAACAAAACATCCTCAAGATGTTTTATTAATAATTTTGATGGTGTTTTATCCACTTTTAGGATTGTTTCAGAGCCCTGAGCCATCAGGCAAGGTTAAAACTAGGGAAGCAGGAATGAGATTTTAGATGCTGCAAGGTGGCAACTTGTCAAGCAGCACTCTGTGCCTCCAAATTCCATCTCATTTCCTTGGTTCCTGGAATCCACATGTAAAGTGAAAACCAGGGTTCCCCATACCTCCTATGGCCTGGGATGGGAACTAAAGATTTGCTTCTATCCAGGGTATTTGTCTTCTTGAAGCCAGAGTTGTAGTGTTTGTGGGAGGGCAATCAGGGCTTGCCCTGTGTTCATTCTAATCAGGACCACTGCCCCTACCAGGAGCAATACCGTCCTATTCCTCCAAATCACAGATTTCCCTAATCCACTGAGCCTAGCTTCTTTCCCCTTTAAATTTTTATACCTAACACTCCATGAACTGCATACTGGCAAGTGGTGGTCTGGTATAAGAAGCAGCCAAATGAACATAAGTGCCTTCCCAGCTGGTAAGGGCCATCTGCCAGCCCTGGAAAACCTTACCCTTTTCTTCCCTTAGTCCTGGCATTCAGCATCAACCCAGTAAATGACTGTAGAATTAATAAATGAAGAAATTGATGAATGCAGAACATTTTTACTGTGACTGGTGGCAAAACATCCGAAGAGAAGAGTGGAAAGGGGAAAACAAACACATTTGCCCACAGAATTGAAGCTCACTTTCCAAATTTTTTAGTAACCTGTTGTAAAAATAACTCGAAAAAAAAATGTGAACTGAGTCCTTAGCAGCTCCAGCAAGAAAGGCGACCTGCTGTCCGGGCTAGTCAGTGTCCTGGAAACCATTGTCCAGCTCTTTGGCACAACTTGCTGTGAAGCTCTGTAGTCATAGAACTGCTTCTCTGCCTTTCTGTGATTTTGTATTTCATACCCAGAGGTCTCTCCATATCCGCCAGCCCTTCAGCTTTTATTTTTTCCTCATTGCAGTAGGGCCTTCTCTGTTCACAGAAGCAAACACAGACCTAACTGATCCCTGGATCGTAAAATGAACAATAACCACAAAGGAAGACAACACCAAATGAGGCTTTGCAGTCCCCCAACCCAGCAGCAACTGAGAAAGCCGTGGTTCCTTGTCGGGGAGCAGAGCGCTCACCCCACACCCCAAAGGAACTGTTTCGTCCAAAAGATGGAGAAGATGAGCAACAGACTGATACTGAGGATAATGGCCATCAGGTAGGCAAAGATCCGGAACTGGGGGTTGCGAAAACACTCCCTTAGAGAATAGTGGCTGGGCACAGGGATGGGCATAGGCACAGTGGTAGGGCCTGTGTCCTGGGGCCCGGGCTGGCTCCCGGGCTCAGAACCCAGGTCCAGTGTGTACACCCGGGGCTGGCGTAGAAAGTAGCGGCTCTTGGGCTGGTCCTTGAGACAGAGCTGATGGCCTTCCAGGATGACATGGTGGGGCTCTAGGCGGAGCAGGGTGAGCATAGCAGTGTCTGTGGGCAAGTCAGTGACGGGCTGCCCTGAGGCCAGCACCGTGGGCTGGCGACAGAGTGGGCACAGCAGGCGGCGCCGGGCAGGAGTCACCAGGCTGAGGTGGGCCAGGCATTCCACGCAGAAGGAGTGGCAGCAGTCCAGCACTTTAGGGGTATGGAATGTGTTGTTGAAGGGGTTCCAGCAGACAGGGCACTCAGCCTCAAGCTGCCGGCCCTGCTGCTCAGCCATCCTCACGCTGCGTGCTGGGGGACTCACAGGAGAGGTCCTGGAGCACAAGGAAAAGGAGCAAAGGAACATTATACCCTTTCCCTGTGCCTGGTCTGAGGCGAAGGATTCTGTGGGTGTTAAAAGGTATTATCACTCACATTTTACAGATGAAGAAACTTAGGTTCAAGAGCATTTCCTTCTAGATCACCCTGTTCCTAAGCCATCCGGTTAAGTCTGATGTTCCCACAGCCTCTCCTCCATCAGGGTGAAGGCCTGGGCCACCCACTACCAACAGCACCTGAACCAGCTCACATCAGGGGAAACTGCACTCTGGGCTTTGGAGATGGAGAAAAATGTTTCTCAGGCTCAGTGTGTCTGCCCTTGGCTGCCCTGAATCAGGCAGGAGGGACAAAACACAGCCAGTGGTTTTTGTAGGGGACAAGTATTTCTTTTCCTGCTACCTCAAATCCCTGACTAGTACAGAGATGGGCTTTGTGAATTCTCTCCCTCTGGGGACAAATGCCAGGCCCTCTTTCCCTCATCCCCTTAGGCTAGAGAGCCAGCCCTCCTGAGCCTATTCACTCAGTCCTTGGTCTGGCAAGAGGGCCCCTGACCTTGGAGAGGATCCCCTGCCCAGGTCCTCAGATCAGCCCCCCTTCCAGAGCCTCTTTCCAGCTCTCAGCCTCCCCTGGCTCCCTCTCCCTCCCTTTGTCACAGGAAAACTTCAGGGCACCCACCTTGGCTTCCGTGGGCAGACTATTCTGAAGGGCTCGAAGCTCCAGTGTCTAGGTCCTCTGAATCCACAATGCTTTGGGAGACTGGCTTCTCATCACCAACCCTGGGGCCTGTCTCCATGGCAGCAGAGCACAGAGCACCTGGAGCTGCCAGGTGGCCCAGGCTGCAGCCTCTGGAGCACACCTGCCTGGAGCAAGGCCAGAGCGGCCCGGTGGTGGGGTGGGAAGGTGGGGACCAGTGCCCCCCCACCACGGGGCGTGGCGACCAATGGAACCTGGAAGCCAGGTATCTGCAAGACTGTGGGCGGTCCCTTTGAGACTGGGAATCCCTGGCCTGGAAAAATAGGGGTGGCAATTTCCTCCCTCTTGGGTCCTTATTTCTTTTCTAAAAACTGCTGAAACCTTTCTGCACAAAAGGGCTGCCCACCCTGCACTTCAGTTGCTATGAAATTCACTTACTTGGCAGCCTAAAACCTCTGGATACCAGATCCAACAAGTCCTCCTCTGTCCCCTGCTGATCTTTAAGCAACTGCAACCACAGTGTGCATACCTGGTAGCCTTCTGCTTTGTTCTTAGAACACAGGTGGCCATCCCGCCCAGACCTGGGAGACAGAGTTGGCCATCTCATCAACCTTGGGGATTTAAGGGGGAAGCTGGGAGGGAGGAGCCTCCAGCCCACTTCAACCAGAAACACTTGGCTTTTATCTATTCCTTACATTGGTCATTTGAGTTGAGCTACTGAGGTGAAAAAAGTTTAAAAACCATCTTTCTGTGAGAACTCCCTCACTTTGCAGATGAGAGACAATAAGTGATACACCAGTCACCCAGCTAGGTAAAAGTGACACTGGGATCCGCGTCTTCCAATTCCCAGACTCACCCCATGCTGCTGTCATGGAGCAGAACACTGCATGCGTGCAGCCGGCCTACTGAATGCGCGTTATTAGCTAGATAGTGAGTGTTCACATTTTATCAGAAATCCCTCGTAGCCATGAGACTGTTGCGGTAGAAATCCAGGAGCTGTGTGCAGTGGGAGGATTTGGGGCCGTGAGTCTCCCCTGGGCCCCTGATATTATATCATCTGAGTTGACACCTGGAGCAAAACTTGCTTCTGCCCTTTCACCCATGGCTTTCTGTCTTTGTCAACCGCTGACACTGCTCTAAGAGGGCAGAAGGAAGTGAAGGCATGCAGAGGGAATTAGATAATTAGATAGCCCTGGTCAAAACTAGCATAGTTACTACCAGTGCCTTATGTTCTGTGTCCGTTCATCTATCCAGAAGTTACTGAGTGTTACTGTAGGCCAGGCCCTGTGCTAGGCATGGGGTAAGTAAGGGAGAACAAAGTAGACATCCTTGACCTCATGACATTGAGAGTCTAGTGAGGCAAAGAAGCATTAAAGGAGTAATGTGCAACCACTAAATACATAATTTCAGTGGATGTTATAAAGGACAAAGAGGAAGATGTTAGGGTGCTGGGTACTTCCCATGACACCAGCAGGGCAGTTTCTCCAAAGAAGTGACATGAGAGCTGACCCTGCAGGGTGAAGAACCCAGCCAGGCAGAGTGGAGAGAGAGCATTGCAGGCCAGGGCAAAGCTCACATCAAAGCTCTGTGTGTTTGGGGAAGTGAAAGGAAGCCAGGGCCACCCAGGCGTCTTGGGTGCAAGCGGGGTAGACAAGTGGGTCAGGATGAAGAGGGGGTAGGAGGTTAGACCTTGTGGGTCAGGAACTCATCTGAATTTCATTCTAGGGGTAAGTTGCGGGGCAGGGTGACATGATCCTATTTCCATTATAAAAATAGCCTTCCAGCTGCAGAGCAGAGGACAGGCTGAAAGTGGAAAGGGAGGACTAGGCAGGGGCTCCGGCAGTGTGGCCCAGACATGTGACAGTGGTGCCAATGCAGGTCAGGTGACGCTAGAGAAGATAAAGGGGATGTGATGGGAGATATCTCTGGGGACACAATCAAGGCCACATCCCAAGAAGCAGTGGACTTCTTGGGATTCAGATTATACATTCTGGAATGAGGTTGTCAAGGCTTAAGACTCAAGATCCCCTGCTCATTAGGGCTGTGGTCCCAGCCGAATCTCTTAACCTATTTGCACCGATTTCCCCTGGTGAAAGAAAGTCAAAAGCAGTAAAGCTTTTGGACAGAGCCAAGCATCCAGCCAGGGGTGTCCAACCTTTTGGCTTGTCTGCACCACATGATAAGAAGCGTTTTTGTGGACCAAACATTAAATACAGCAATAGTAATGAGAGCTGTGCATAATTTTCACAATACCCACCACCACAGATAAGCAAAAAAGTCCTCACATAATCCATATCCAGCCCATGCCCCACAGGTTGGACACCTTAACAATGGGGATACATTCTGAGAAATTCGTCATTTTAGGCAATTTCATCACTGTGGGAACATTGTAGAGTGCACTTATGCAAACTTAGATGGTGCAGCCTACTACACTAGGCTGTGTGGTGTAGCCCATGGCTTCTGGGCTACAAACCTCCCCAGCATGTTACTATACTGAATGTTGTAGGCAATTGTAACACAAGGGTAAGCATTTGTGTGTCTAAACATATCTAAACATATAAAAGGTACAGAAAAATGTATAGTATTATAATCTTGTGGGACCACTATCGTATATACACTCCATCCTTGATCCAAATGTTGTTACATGATGCATAACTGGATATGAGGCAGTTGGCACTGTTATTGCAAATGGATCTGAGAAAGGAAGGGTCAAGGTTGAGTTCAAGGCCACGATAAAGTTTTCTACATCAAAATTTGAGGAGCCCTTGAATTTCAGAGTGTATCAGAAGCAGACCTTTAATACTTATCAGAAGCCTTAAAATGTACATAGCCTTGATTCATCATTTGCCCCACTGGGAATCTATCCCACAAAAATAATCAAGGACCTCTGGAAAGATTTGATTTGATTAAGAACTGCCTACTGAGGCACTGGTCTAAAGTGAAGTATGGAGAATTACCTCATTATTCAATAATAGAAAACTGATTGAGTAAATTCTGTTCTATCCATATGAAGAGAGACATTCTGCAGCCTTTAAAATTATGTGATAACACATCTATTAATATGGAAAGATGTCTATGATATAAAGTCATTAAGTGGAAAAGAACCAGGAATAAAACCATATTATAATATAATCCAATTTTCAAAAAATATGTGTGCAATGGAAAATATGTCTGGAAAGATAAACAGCCATAAGTCAGCCATGGTTATCTCTAGGGCCAAGATTATAATTGTTTTTAATTCTCTTATCTGAAAATTCTAACTTTACTCTAATAAGCTTGTATTCACCACCCTTAAAGAGCTCCCATTTCCACCCAAATCATACCTATATTCTCTGAAGTTCCATGGCTAAAGCTGGAAAAGGCTGTTCAAGAAGGGGAATTATCTGTACTACCTGGATCTTTATCTGTGATGCTCCTTGTAGGGACTGACTGTTGTTTCAGGATCAGCTGGTGAAAGACTCTGGCCACACACTGATCCCACCCCAAGGCAGGACATTTCAGCTGCAGTAGGTCCTAAATGCTATCCTGAAGTCATCGCCTTGGTGTATGAACAAGTCATCACCTAATATTGACTGTCCATAGACCACCCCAGTGTTTTCAACATCAAGATGATAGAAATTACGAACTAGCATTTTAATAGTACTATACAGTTTACAAAGGGCTAGGATCTAAGTATGGTGATACATCTAGGTAGTATAATTGCCTTTTACCATTTTTTTTCCTGTTTGTATAAGTTCATTTTCTAAAACCACCCTGTGAAGGAAGCTGAAAGTAGAAAGTATGCTGGCTTTGGAACCAGATTTATTTGCTGATCTTGGACAAATGGTTTACTGTCTTTGAACTTCATTTTCCTCTGTAAAAGAGGCTAACATTCCCACTTTACAGGGCTGCTGTGGAGAAGGAACAGTCCCTAATGTGCCTGTTAGTACATGCAGGAGCTCAGTACATAGTCAGCATGATTATTTTATACCCATTTGACAGATGGGGAAGCCAAGGCTCAGAATGGTGAAGTGAATTGCTTAAGACTTCACAGCTAAATAGTGGCTGAGTTTGAAGGATGATCGCAGGAGCCAGCCTTCTAGACCAGAGTTCACCTGCTGGACAATGCTGCCTCTCAAGACTCTAGAGCCCAGTGGCCCGTCTCTCCATGACCCTCTCCAACCCTTACCTGCTCCCTCAGAGCCGCCTCCTCTTCCTCCTCCCTTCCCGAGTGCAGCCTTGTGCCCACATGCTCTGCTCTCTGCTTCTTGAGGCCTGGTTCCAGCCAGTGTGGGCAGTTCTCATTTGCATAGGTCCCAGCAACTCGTGGCCCGTGCTCTCTTTTTCAAGTTTTCTTCTTCCTTCTGGTGACTTTGGACTATCTGCACATCCTGGAAGCTTTGGTTTCTCTATCTTCTTCCTGTGAGTCACTCTTGCTCTTGTCTGTGGGGGACAAAGTCCACTCATCCTTGACTGCCTCTGCCCCTATCCGTTGATCTCATCTCGTCTGAGATCGCCCTCGCCTCCGTGTGCTGATTCATGCACAGCCTAATTTTGGTGGGAAGGCGTGGTATCTCTGATGCCACTTCTGCCCAGATAGATCCTTCCCTGTTCTGAGCCCCTCCAAACAAAATACAAAAAGCTCTGATAAATACACAAAGAGGCAAATAATCCAGCTGAAAAATAGTCAGGGGAGAGGCAGATAAGCAGATACAAGACGTCTCAAGCAAGTCAGCTTCTAGGTCAGAGTCAAGTCCTTGTTCAGAATCCAGGCTCTACTTATGAGAGATGCAGACGTGAGCGAGTTAGTTAATTTCTGTAAGCCTCAGTTTTCTCACCTGAAAATGAGGATGTCATTCTCCCTATTTGACTGCATATTAAATGAGATACTATTATATAAATGTAGAGATGGGTGCACAGTAACATGGCAAATGTTTGCTAGAATTATTATTATATAATCAAGGGTGTTCACATGGCCTATCTTCTATTCCCTCTCACCTTCTCTTTATACTTTACGGTCCTCTCCTTTTATTCCTTTTCTGATCTTTTCAACAGCATTTGGAGAATAAACAGATACATGTATCTGATTGGTGATGTAATCAAATGCCCCTGCCATTTTATGTTTTTCCTGACATTTAATTTTATTTTCTCACTGTGAAGTTCTAGAGGGGTAAAAGAAAAAGAAAAATAGTTTTTAAAAATATTTTTAAATATAATAGCTAAGTAAGTGACCAAGGAAAAGGTCTCAATCAATGGAGGTTTAACAGCAAAATTTAAGAGCATGCCTGGGAAAAACAGAAACCACAGGCAAATCTGTGGCTGTTTTTCTGACGGGGAATTTTGTAGCTTCACTATTTAAGGGAAAAGGGGTACATAGAAAGAAAAAAAAAAAAAAGAGGAGTTGGGCAGTGAAGCAAAATGGTTACATTCTTGTGAAGTCTTTTACATCAGATAAGTAGAACATTAGAAAAAGGAGCAAAGGGCTGGGCATGGTGGCTCATGGCTGTCATCCCAGCACTCTGGGAAGCTGAGGCGGGTAGATTGCTTGAGCTCAGCAGTTTGAGAGCAGCCTGAGCAAGAGTGAGACCCCATCTCTACTAAAAACAAACTAGCTGGGCACCTATAGTCCCAGCTACTTGGGAGGCTGAGATGAGAGGATTTCCTGAGCCCACGAGTTTGAAGTTGCTGTGAGCAATGATGCCCTAGCACTCAACCCAGGGCGACAGAGTGAGACTGTCTCAAAAAAAAAAAAAAAAAAAATAGACAACGAAGCATCAATTATGTAGATGTTCCTGGGTGGGTGGAAGAACGTTTGATCTGGTCTTATCTCTGTTCTGCACCTGGGAAGAGAAACGTGTAATTCATTATTAGTGTGGAATCAAACAGACTTTAATTTTAGGAGCTACCTTTAGCTTGCTGGCCTAAAGTTACAAAGTACATGTCCTTGCTTCTGGGAGGCCTGCAAGGAATTTCCTTATGAATGACCTATGGGGCCAGTTCTGCCCAGGGGCCTGAGGCCTCTCTACTTTTCCTTTTAGATAAGGAATTGAGTGATTCTGAGGTTTTTATTTTTCTTTACAGGCAAATGTTTGATTATGCAATGGAAACTTTGTTCTCCTAGCTATCTAGCTTCCCTGGAAATCAAGGTTATAAACTATCAGCTCCTTGTGTATCTTTCAAAGATGTTTTAGGCATACACAAACAAAATGTCCTCAGCAAAACATCCTCGTATTTCTTTTCCTCCTTTTTACACAAATGTGCACACTGTATACACTGTTCATTTTTCTTTTTCCATGTAACAATGTATCTAGGATACCATTGTTTTGTTTTAGTATACAAAGAAACTCTTTGTTTTTTTGTTTTTTTTTTTGAGACAGAGTCTCACTATGTCACCCTTGGTAGAGTACCCTGGCATCACAGTTCACAGCAATCTCAAACTCTTGGGCTTAAATGATTCTCTTGCCTCAGCCTTCCGAGTAGCTGGGACTACACATGCCTACTACAACACCTAGCTATTTTTTTGTTGCGGTTGTCATTGTTGTTTAGCTGACCCAAGCTGGGTTTGAACCCACCAATCTCGGTGCATATGGCTGGCACCGTAACCACTGTGCTACAAGCGCTAAACCAATTCTTTCATTTTTTTTTAATGGTTGTATCATATTTCATTGAATGGCTATAATATAGTATAAATTATCCAACCAACCCCTTATTGATCATCCCCTCATCTTAAGTATTTTTTTTTTTGTTTTTTGTTTTTGAGACAGAGTCTCACTTTGTTACCCCTGGTAGAGTGCTGTGGCATCACAGCTCACAGCAACCTCAAACTCTTGGTCTCGAGCAACTCTCTTGTCTCAGCCTCCCAGGTAGTTGGGACTACAGGCACTCACCACAATGCCCAGCTATTTTTAGAGACAAGGTCTCACTCAGGCTCAGGCTGGTCTCCAACTGGTGAGCTCAGGCAATCCACCCACTTTGGCCTCCCAGAGTGCTAGGATTACAGCGTGAGCCAGCCCTAAGTATTATTATATGATATATTATATTATATAATCTAGATAATGGATGGGAGAGTAAATGCTGAAATGATTACTGATTTTAACATAGTCTAGAATTGTGTAAAAAAAAATTGTGGACTTGGAGAAATTTTAGACCTCTGAAGATCTCTAAGCAATTCTCCTCTTCCTGAACTGGAGATAGAGGCATGTGATTATTGATAGCTTGGAAGTTCCTCTCAGCTCTGAAATTCTCTGCTTTCCAATGACCCTGTGGTTAAAACTAAAATTGGTGAGGATTCAAGATGCTGATTTAGTCCAAAGGACCTAGTTTGTATTTGAGAGGTTAGAAGTCATGCTTTCTGCTTTGGCAATACTAATACAACCCATGAAGAAGTTTATGTACTTTGACCTAATAATGTAATTCCCAAGAAGTATCAAAAGATATCTTTTGGTTGAGTGAGGATATTCATTGTAGTTTTATTTTAACCACAAATTATTGAAAACACCCCCAAAGCTTATCAGTTAAGTGGAAAAACACATAATCATTTAAAATAATGTGGTGGAAGAATTTTTTTGACTTGTAAAAATAATCACAATTATACCGCAAATGGAGGGTGAAAGTAGTTTAAAATAGTCTATGTAGTACGAGCCCAATTTTGTTAAGCAAAATTAATGTATAAGGACTGAAAGGACAAGAGGCAAAATGGCACAATGACCATCTCTGGGAGACGGCACTAGCATTTTTATTTTCTTCTTTCTCATTTATATTTTTCAACTTCTCAAATAAGCATGTACGCCCTTTGCAGTAAGAAAGTTCACTTAGAAAGTAAGTTGCAGGTAAGGCAAGTAAGAAATCGTCTGGGCATTGCAGGCATTAAAATAAAAATAAAGTGAGCTATAGCTCTTTTCAGGGTCACTAATTGTCCAGTGAGTAAATGTGTTATCATAATGTCTGGATGATCAGGGCTAAGGAATAGTTTGCAAACAGTGGAAAATTTTTCCAGAGATATCAGAAGAGATAGTGAGGCATCTCAGGAATTTGAGAGTTAAACTAAGTTAGTTCATGCCTGGGGGACAAGGTCAGCCAGCTGGAAAAGCACCTCACCTAAGCAGTACCTTGTAACTGGATGAGTGAAGAGTCATGAGACTCTGGAGCCCAGCCAAGGTCTGCTGCAGGGCACAGGGGGAAAGGATACAGAGAAGGGGACGATCAGGTAGGGGGTAACTCTCCCTGGTGGAGGGACCCAAGACTGTCATCCCTCAGAGCCTTGCCACGGCCTGCCCAGAGTTTAGGACAGTTCCAGAAGCAAAGGCGTCACCTGGACATTATTAGAAATGAAGAATCTCAGGCCCACTCCAGACCTACCAAGGCAGAATTTGCCCCTTTTATAAGGCGATCCGGAGACACATTGAAGTGTGAGAAATACTGTCATAGGCGAAGTATCTCCACTGTCTGCTCTTTGACTCATCCCAAGTAAACCCATCTTCAGGTTCCTGAAGGCTTTCCCAGGACCTGACCCCCTGGACAGGGCTTGGGGAATCCCAGCTTGGGGACATGTGTCCCCTGCCTGTGCTTTGTGCATCATCTGACATCTGAATTTACTTTGTCAGTCACAATCCCTTATGTAAAACCTTTGGGGCCAAACTTATTTCAGAATTCAGAAATTTTCACACTGTAGGAAGGTAAGATGATATATTTACCATACATTACATAACTCCCATGAGGTCTATATAATAAAATGTATTAACATTCTGTAGTGTATTATTTTATTTTATTTCATTTTTGCTTTATTGAGACAGAGTCTCACTCTGTCACCCTGGGTAGAGTGCTGTGGCTTCATAGCTCACAGCAACCTCAAACTCCTGGGTTCAAGCGATCTTCTTGCCTCAGCCTCCTGAGTAGCTGGAACTACAGGTGCCTGCCACAATGCCCAGCTAGTTTTTCTTTCTTTTTTTTTTTTTGAGACAGAGTCTCAAGTTGTTGCCCTGGGTAGAGTGCCGTGACGTCACAGCTCACAGCAACCTCAGACTCTTGGGCTTAAGTGATTCTCTTGCCTCAGCCTCCCAAGTAGCAGAGACTACAGGCACCTGCCATAACGCCCAGCTATTTTTTTGTTGTTGCGGTTGCCATTTGTTTAGCAGGCCCGGGCAGGGTTCAAACCCGCCAGCCTCGGTGTATGTGGCTGGCTCCCTATCCACTGAGCTATAGGCACTGCTCTAGTTTTTCTATTTTTAGCAGAGACAAGATCTCGTTCTTGCTTAGGCTGGTCTTGCACTCCTGAGCTCAAGCAATCAACCTGCCTCAGCCTCCCAGAGTGCTAGGATTATGGGTATGAGCTGCTGCACCAGCCTATTCTACAGTTATTATGAACAATGGTACCAAAAATATAAAAACCATAAGATTAGGTAAGTTGAGGCACCAAATTTTATGACAAATCTTGATTTTCAGAGTGTAGGGATTTTAGAAATGTGAATGAGGGTTATAGATTGTATTATTTTACTTTCAGAATATGTCAGCTGACTAAAGTTAGAAACGCTGGTGTGGTACTGCCCAGCCTTGCTAACCTCAGACTTAGCAGGAACTGCAAGGCCTAGATATTCTCTCGAAGGCAAAGCAGCTCACATACTTCATCATTCCAAGCAGCTCACATCTGGCTCAACTCAAGCGGTTCTTTGAGGAGCAGTGGAATTTTGGCAAAAAAAAAATTTTTTTTGAGGCAGAGTCTCACTTTGTCACCTTGAATAGAGTGCTGTGGCATCATAGCTCATAGCAAGCTCAAACTTCTGGGCTCAAGCAATCCTCTTGTCTTAGCCTCCCGAGTAGCTGGGATTACAAGTGCTCGCCACAATGCCCAGCTAGTTTTCCTATTTTTAGTAGAGACAGGTCTTGCTCTTGCTCAGGCTGGTCTCATACTCTTGAGCTCAAGTAATCAACCTGCCCCATTCTCCCAGAGTACTAGGATTACAGGCCTGAGCCACCATGCCTGGCCAACTTTTGGCAAAATTAAGCCATTTATCCTAGCTAACATCAAAGTTAAATGTCAGAGCTGAGGCTTGAACCCATGGTCCAATGCCTTCTTACCCCTTTCCTGGGGATAGTGCACTTGAGCTCTTGGGCCCTCTCAGGTACCAAGTGTGAATGCAGGGGCCGGGTTCTAGCTGAAGATGAAAGATAAAATACCTTCTGCACGTGCTGGCTGGTGTGTTTAGACATATGGAACTGTAATTAGCCAGCACTTTCTCTGTGAATGAAGCATCTGGTCTTTCAACCCTCCAGACTTCCAGCCACATGCGGGTGGCAAGAATCGACCCTCAGAAGGTCCTTGGTGTGAGTTGGCCCAGGCACGGTCAGGGGACTGCCCACGCTTACTCTGAAGCCTTCCTCCTGGTGAGCTCTGCCAGGAAGATGTTGGCAAAGAGTAGCTGGAGCTCTTTGTGCAGGGAAGGTCCAGGGAGCTTTCAGGAAGTCTTCCTAGGCCTTCTCCAAATGCCAGGAGAGAAGGCTGCTGGGCCAGGGTCCATCTCTGCTCCTGTCATATGTGGCTGGCAACCCTGGCAAAGGGCTTTTACATTGCTCCCATCAGGAAGCCAGAGAGCTCCCGGCTCAGGTCTCTCATCTTTCTCTGTGGCCACACTGTCCCTGTCATCTGTGCCCCTGTCTATATTTGGACAGCTTCTCTCCTCTCAGGGGAGATTTTTCTTTTAACTTTTATTAGAATACATGTCCAAAGTAGAAAAATTAGGAAACAGATGGATATAATAATTCCCTACACTTAGAAACAATGGCAGGAATTACTCTGGAGGCTCCACTTGCATTTTATAACAGCTTTGATGGCAACTCTATGGGTAGGTGCTGTCATCATTTTCTTCGTTTTATAAATGGGGGCACTGAGGCACAGAGAGTTGAGCCACTTGCCCAAGGTCACAGGGCTAGGAAGTGACAGACTGGGATTTGAACCAGGCAGCCTGGGGCCAGAGTCCTTCATATACCAGGCCACGCTGCTACCTGTAAGGAGAAAATAAATTCACCTGGAATCCTGTACACAGAGATAATCACCCACACATTTGGATGTATAACTTTTCTCTCTCTTGGTGTATGTGTGTGTGCGTGTGTATTTTGAGACAGAGTCTCACTCTGGATTCCCCTGGAATCCTATACACAGAGATAATCACCCACACATTTGGATGTATAACTTTTCTCTCTCTTTGTGTGTGTGTGTGTATTTTGAGACAGAGTCTCACTCTATTGCCAGTGCTGTGGTGTCAGCCTAGCTCACAGCAACCTCAAACTCCTCCTCTTGCCTCAGCCTCCTAAGTAACTGAGACTATAGCCTCCCGCAACAACGCCCGGCTAATTTTTTCTATTTTTAGTAGAGAGAGGGGTCTCGCTCTTGCTCAGGCTGGTATTACACTCCTGAGCACAAGCAATCCACCGGCCTCTGCCTCCCAAGAGTGCTAAGATTACAGGTATGAGCCACTGCGCCTGGCCTCTTTATATATTTTAAACATAGAAAAATACATTTTTCGTAAGTTATAAAATGTCATACTCTATGTACTGTTTTGTAGCCTCTTTTTTTACTTATCATCTTTCTACAACATATTGTCTTTTGATTATAAAAATGATTATAGGAAAAAATTTGGATTCACTTATTATGTGTATAAAATGGCTGTGAAAGGGTACACTAATTGCTATTCCCACTGGTTACCTCTGGAGGGAGCCAGATGGAAGGCAGACAGGGAAGAAAGGGCGTGTTTATTGGATAACCTTCGTACTCTTGATTGTGGCTACGTGTTCAAAAGTAAGTTTAAAAAAAGGAAACTGACACATGCTTATTACAGAAAAATCAAATATAAAAAGGAATAATGTAGGAAATAAATTAATCTTTAAGCTCAATACCCAGATATAACACTGTCAATATTTTTGCCATATTTCCTCCAGGCCTTTGTCTGTGAAATACACAGATATAGGTATGCATGTATTTTTACCAAAATGGGCCTATACTGTATGGCAGTTTTGTTACCTGTGCTCTTCACCTAGGGTGAATCACAGGCAACATTCTATCTAGCCTCATGTTATTTTATTTTACTTTTTGAGACAAAGTCTCACTTTGGTGCTGTGCTGTGGTGTCATGGCTCACAGCAACCTCTAACTCCAGGGCTCAAGCAACCCTCTTGCCTCAGCCTCCCAAGTAGCTGAGACTACAAGTGCCCACCACAACGCCTGGCTATTTTTAGAGATGGGGTCTTAGTCCTGCTCAGGCTGCTCTTGAACCTATGAGCTCAGGCAATCCACCTAATAGGCCTCTGAGAGTCCTAGGATTACAGGCATGAGCCACCGTGCCTGGCCTTAGTGTCATGTTTAACATCTGCATGTTCATTAGTTACGTGAAGTTAGCCAGTTACCAAAACCTATTTCCAGATGAAGCAAGTCCAGTATGTGGACATGCAGTACCAGCTGACACCAATCTCCATCACCCTAAGCTGGCTTTTTAGTTTGCTGTGTGAAGAACGGGTGGATGCTGTGCTCCAGACCCTAGAGAGATAATATCTGGGAACGGGCTCTATGTTCCTTCTTTCTGTGATGTTGAAAGCGGTATCACTTATTCCACAGGAGCAAACACCTCCCACCTGCCATCCTCCCCTCAGTCTCTGTGGCCACTACCACCAGGACAATGCCATTGAAAGCAGAGTGCCTTGGTGGGAAGAGCCAGTCTGCTCTTCCCAAAGACCCGAGCTCAGAGCTGGGCACTGCCTCATGCTGTGTGACTTTGGGCAAGTCAATTTTCTTCTTTGTAGAACATAGGTAATAATCTCCATATTGCCTATCTCAGAGTCTTACATTCTTGGAAGACTTAGATGAGTTCGTGATTGTGAATGTAGGTGTGGAACAAGTGAAACCCCACTAACTCTCCTGCACAGCTGTTGGGAAGTAAATTAGTACCAACCTCTTGGGAAAATGGTTTGATGATATTTGTTGAAGTTGAACATGTGAATTCCCCTGTGTCCCAGCAAGTCTTTTGCTAGTTATATCATGAACACAAATACATGCCTATGTTCACCAAAAGACATGTTATTAGAATGTTTATAGCAGCACTAGCTGTGAGAGTTTTGAACTGGAATCTACCCCCAAATTCCCATCACTAGCTAGATACATTGCAATAATTTCACACAACAGAATATTCTACAGCAAGGAGATGAAGGGTATTCAACTACTTGCAGCAACATGAATCAATCTCAAAAACATGTTGAGCAAAAGAAGCCTGACCAAATTCGACATGGTGGCTCAGGCCTGTAATCCTAGCACTCTGGGAGGCTGAGGTGGGTGGATTGCCTGAGCTCAGGAGTTCCAGAACAGCCTGAGCAAGAGCAACACCCTGTCTCTACTCAAAATAGAAAAAACTAGCCAGGCATTGTGGTGGGCACCTGCAGTCCCAGCTATTCAGGAGGCTGAGGCAAGAGGATCACTTGAGCCCAGGAGTTTGAGGTTGCTCTGAGCTATGATGCAACAGCACTCTACCATGGGTGACAAAATGAGACTCTGTCTCAAAAAAAAAAAAAAAAAAAGAAAGGAAAAGAAAAAAAAAGAAAGAAAAAGAAAAAGAGTGAAGTTTATTTATCTTTCTGATAACAGTCCTGCCAGTCAGGCTGGTGGAACAGGTCAGCTTCCCAGTGATAGGTTATTCATTTTCGTTTATTCATACCCCTCCCCACTTCCTTCTATCTTGTTTATTACCTTGTCCTCACCTGAAGAACCGAAGCTGTTGCTGGCACTCTACATTCCAGCTAGTGCGAAGGGCCCTAGAGGGGTAGACCTGGACAAGCACGTTCTGTTCAAGCTAATGAGGTGGAAATTACACACATCACTTCCACTCACAGTCCACTGCCAGGAGCTTATTCTCATGGCATGCCTAGCTGGGATGTAGTCTTAGTGGGGCAGCCTATGCCAAGGAGATGTGCCAATTTCAGGAAAACAACTAGCCAGCAGTCTACCACATTTTTAGTGATGAAGTTGCTTTTTAATAAACTATGTTTTCAAGAGGCCACTTGGAAATAATAAAGTCCCTTTTCCTCAGTATCAGAAGATTAAAAACATCAAGTGATCTGAGTTCTATACATTGCTATGTTGGAATGGACAATAATCCCCACCCATATTCCTTAAATATATAAATATATTTAAATGATAAATGTGTACGTAAATATATACATTTATTTAAATTTAAAATATGTAATTGGCCAGATTCCAAGACTTATATATTTTCCTGGAAAAAAAAATCCAACTGCCAGCCAGGCACCGTGGCTCATGCCTATAATTCTAGTACTCTGGCAGGCCGAGAAGGGTGGATTGCTTGAGCTCACAAGTTTGAGACCAGCCTGAACAAGAGTGACACCACCATCTCCAAAAATAAAAATAACTGAGCATTGCGGCAGATGCCGGTAATCCCAGCTACTTGGGAGGCTGAGGCAAGAGGATCATTTGAGCCCAAGAGTTTGAGGTTGCTTTGAGCTATGATGCTACAGCACTCTACCAAGGGACGACAAAGTAAAACTCAAGAAAGAAAGGAAGGAAGGAATGAGGGAGGGAGGGAAGGAAAGAAAAACAAAAGGAAAGAAAAAAGTCAACTGCCTTTGGAAAACTCCTTGATAGAATTTTAGAGGCGCTGCTCTAAAATGAATTGTTAATGAAGAAATGAATAAATGTTTAGGAGACTTTATCTCCAGCTCTAGGGGTGTTTGATTAGGGCATATCAGACTGAAAAAGTTCTCTACAAACACTAGCATATATTAATTTAGATAAGGAATTTTTTCTTGAGACAAGAATCTTACTATGTCACCCTCAGTAGAGTGCTATGGCATCACAGCTCACAGCAACCTCAAACTCTTGGGCTTAAATGATTCTCTTGTCTCAGCCTTCCAAGTAGCTGAGACTACAGGTGCCTGTCACAACACCCAGCTATTTTTTTGTTGTAGTTGTCATTGTTTAGCTGGCCTCAGCTGGGTTCAAACCTGTCAGCCTCAATATATGTGGCCCGCACTCTACCCACTGAGCTATGGGCACTGCCTTAGATAAAGAACTTTGACATCGAGCACACATATGGAGCTTGGGGAAATAATTTTACTGGTAATAGAATCCTGCTAAATCATCAGAGGCCTCCTATTTTCTCACATTTATTTTCCCTCTCATAGTAGTCTGTCCTGATTCCTTGAGACACCTCTGAACCCACTCCCCTGGATATTCTGACTGGAACCTGTCTTCCTTTGAGAACAAAGTGTCAGCTATAGCACTAATAATCCAGAATATGCTAGGACTTTCTCTGAGCCAGCTATCTACTGCCCCTGGGCACCTGGCTAGGGGGATCTCCTTGGGGCCAAAAAGTTAATAACTAATCTTGAAAATACACAAACAATATCATGCCTCTGTGAATTTCTAAACTGAACTGGGAAGCTTTGTGATGTCATGCAAAGAAAGGTGTTGCAACTTTGAGTTAGACAGACCCAGATTCAAATTTCAGCTCTTCTGCTTCCTACCTATGGAACCCAGGTAAAAAACTGCACACCTCTGGGTGTCAGCTTTCTCATCTGTGAAATGGGAATTAACAATGAGAAGTGTAATGGGAGTAAATGTATTTGGCCCTCTGTAGGTGCTCAATGAAGGAGTCTCCTCTCCCACTACCCCTTTGTTTTTCCAGAGCTCAAACATCTATAACTCAAGGAATTAAAGGAAAGCTGATAAATGACTAAAGGGGTTAGAAGATCTAAGAAGAATGGATGAAGGAATGAGAACATTTAGTGTGAAAATGAGGGCATTTAGTCTAGACAGAGAGGACAAGAAACAACTACACTGTTTTGCTTGGCATTTATATAGTTATGGCCAATCCTCAGAACAGCCTTGTGTGGCGGGTATGATTGTGAGCCCACATTCTAACTGAAGAGGAAACTGAGGTTTATAAGTTGCCCAAGATCATCCAGCTAAATGGAGAAGTGGAGACTCAAACTTGGGTCTGATCCTTTGTCCTAGTTTAAGAATAGACTCTCCTCCCTCTATTCCCATCACTGGAGAGAGCGTGGGGCAGGAATAGGACCTACAGAGGAGCAGGAGGGGACAAGGAAGATGCCTGAGAGCCACTGGTATCACAGACAGGCAAAGATCAAAAAGACAAAGCAAAGCCTTTCCTTATCCTGGCACTCATTAGAAAGGGAATCTCTAGCCCTCAGATGTCTAATGTGTGGGCTCCTCTGAAGGCAGGAAGGACTTCATCTTCCCTGGGGAAAATGGGCTGATTCCTAGGGCAGCCCTGAGTACCCTGCCCCTCCTCACTGAAGGGGGCTCAATGACTGGCCACAGTTGACTCCATCTTTCTCCTTTGTTTTTTAAAAGAGACCAGTCTCACTGTTCCTGGACGCAAGCCATCCTCCTGCCTCAGCCTCCTGAGTAGCTGAGGTTACAGCTGTGAGCCACTGTACCCAGCTTCTCTCTCCTTTTTTCTATGGTCTATTATGACTTCAGAGATCTCCTTTGCCTTACTCTGGCCATAACCAAAAGAAAACAAACAAATAAATATATATGTATATATAAAGTCTTATTTATGTAAAACTAAATAAAAAACATTAAAATTGCAAATGATTTTTCTTTTACCTTAATCTCTCTACTGTTCCATTTTCTTATCCATAGAATGGATTTTCTAACTCTTATAACTCTGGGCAATGCTCTTGTACTTGTCAGCCTCTTCAAGATATCTCCGGCCTTATTTTCTTTTTTCCTTTCTTTTTTTTGGAGGGGCGGAATGGAGTCTTACTTTCTTGCCCCTTATAGACTGCTGTGGCATCATAGCTCACAGCAACCTCAAACTCCTGGGCTCAAGCAATTCTCTTGTCTTAGCCTCCTGAGTAGCTGGGACTACAGGCGTCGGCCACAACACCCAGCTATTTTTTAGAGCTGGGGTCTCGCTCTTGCTCAGGCTTGTCTCAAACTCCTGAGCTCAAGCAATCCACCCACCTTGGCCTCCCAGAGTGCTGGCATTACAGGCCTGAGCCACCATGCCCGGCCGTCAGGTCTGATCTTCACACACGCTCAGCAGCACAGCCTTGGGCAGGATTTCTACCTCCTTCTCTGCTGCTACTCTGCACTGGTATCACAGACAGGCAAAGGCCAGAAAGACAAATGCAAAATCTTTGCTCTAACTTGAGTCTTCCTACTGTTGAGGAGCAGTAACTAGAGGTGGCGCTCACTGTATACAACCCATGTGTGGAGCTGTGCAATTCTTTCCCATCTTGATTATTTTTGAGGTAACCCAAATAGTCTCTTTCTCCACTGCCTTTTTTCTTTTGTGGAAACACAGAAAAGGTGATTTCCATAAACCCAAGCCCTGTGTTCTGACTCTCACAGACAGGTGCCTGCCTCTCTTACACCCAGAGGTCATCATTTTGAATGATAAACTTTTTGGGAAGAGTAGTTCTAAAAGCTCACAAAAAAATTACATTGAATTTAACTGAAATTGAGAACCTTAGGTTTGCCCACGTTCAAAATCTCTATACCTGATTTTGCACCAGTGGACTTAATCTGACTTCTAACACTGATATAACTTCTAAGTGAAACTAAGCAAAAAATACCAGGTCTACATTCCACTCTCCCCAAAATAACACAGACACAAAACCACGCTGAGAAAGGGGGGCCACAGTTTGATATTGTCCAGTGATCATGTCCCTTGGTCTCAGAATGCTGCCACTTCCTGCAGTTCCAGCCCCCGGCTGTGGTCCACTCTGAGTAAGTGAATTCCTCTGTTGAAACTTGCACACAACAAGGAGGTGGTATCACCAACAGCCAGGGAGGTCAAAGGTCCTGCTCCATCCAGACACAAAGTGAAAAGGCAGGCTGGGGAAGGAAGTAGCAACGAGATTAGGCCAGAGTACAAATCATGAAACACGATGTCTTTATGAGAAATCCAAGGAAATAAAGCATTTCCTGTATATACCCCATCCATGTAAGAGGCCCTGCTTGCTTCACAGGAAATCGCGCCAGCAGGGAAGTCAGAACTTGGGTCAACCCCAAGACATTAGTTGTAGAGAGTGGCACATGGGCCATACAGGGCATAAACCACCAAGAAGTATATTTAGACAAATGAAGCCTCACCAGCTAAGGACATGTTAAAAAAGTACCTCAGTCACCTACCTGGAGAACAAATCAGGGACGAGGGCAGGAAAAAACAGATAAAGATATTAATCTTTTTTTTTTTAATTTTGGAAACAGGGTATTGCTCTGTTGCTCAGGATAGAGTGTGGTGGCATCATCAGAGCTCACTGCAACCTCAAACTCCTGGGCTCAAGGGAGCCTCCATCCTCAGCTTCCCTACCAAGTAGTTTAGACTACAGGAGCCTGGCAAATGCCTGGTTAATTTTTTTTGTAGAGATGAGGTCTCACTATATGGCCCAGGCTGGTCTACTATTCCTGGCCTCATCTGATCCTCCTGCCTTGATCTCCCAGAGGGACGGCATTACAGGCATGAGCCTCTGGGTGTGGCCAAGGATACTGATTTTCAGCTTGTAGCTTCTTGGGATTTTGCTCCCTTTAAAGGATCGTGTGGGGAACCTGAAGGGCTGACCCAGTCTCTCCCTCCACCTGCATCCTGGAGGTGGTTGTTTTTTTATTGTTGGGGGATTCATTGAGGGTACAATAAGCCAGGTTACACTGATTGCATTTGTTAGGTAAAGTCCCTCTTACAATCATGTCTTGCCCCCAGAAGGTGTGACACACACCAAGGCCCCACCCCTCTCCCTCCTACCCTCTCTCTGCTTTTCCTCCCCCCCCAATGACCTTAGTTGTCATTAATTGTCCTCATATCAAAATTGAGTACATAGGATTCATGCTTCTCCATTCTTGTGATGCTTTACTAAGAATAATGTCTTCCACTTCCATCCAGGTTAATACAAAATATGTAAAGTCTCCATTTTTTTTAATAGCTGCATAGTATTCCATGGTATACATATATCACAGCTTGTTAATCCATTCCTGGGTTGGTGGGCATTTAGGCTGTTTCCACGTTTTGGCAATTGTAAATTGAGCTGCAATAAACAGTCTAGTACAAGTGTCCTTATGATAAAAGGATTTTTTTCCTTCTGGGTAGATGCCC
>CAUYPK010033485.1:0-31157 GCA_963574355.1 Loris lydekkerianus
ATATTGTGACTTTTGGTCTTCTGGGTATAAACCTAGTAAAGGAATTATAGGATCGAATGGCAGGTCTATTTTTAGGTCTCTAAGTATTCTCCAAACATCCTTCCAGAAGGAACATATTAGTGGGCATTCCCACCAGCAGTGTACAAGTGTGCCCTTTCCTCCACATCCACGCCAACATTTCTGGGTTTTGGGATTTTGTTATGTGGGCTACTCTTACTGGAGTTAGGTGATATCTCAAAGTAGTTTTGATTTGCATTTCTCTGATGATTAAGGATGATGAGCTTATTTTTTTATATAATTGTAAATCCATTCTTTGAGTCATTGAGGCTTGAAATTATAGTGACATTTGACTTCTCCATTTATATCATTTTTTTTTTTTGCCCGTTTGTCTTTTGTAAGAACTCTCATTAGTTGAGCGACTATCATGTGCCCAGTAGCTACTGTTTCTAATTTTGATTTTTACTAAATACTTCAAAGTAGATAATTTTAGGCCCACTTGGCAAATAGGAAAAACTACAATTCCTGGGAATTAAATGGTTGGTTTTAGGTCACAAGGTTCATGTAAAAATAGGTAAAATAAATTCAATAACATGCTGCCTTCTTCCTGCTTAATAGACTTGCTGAGTCTATATATCAGAACTATGCTAATCTAAGTATAATATATCTGGATTTTACTAGGAATTTAGTGCATTTTCCTATTAAAATCTACAGAAAATTTGGGCCTAAACATTAATTAAGAGCTTAGAGTATTTGTTCCTAATAGAGCTGTCTCTTTGGTGGTTGCTGCAGGGGGTCACATCTGCATCCAGTAGACCCCAAGTACAAGTCTAGCTATGACTTCATCCCTAAGGGAGCAGAATGCACTCAGCCCCCTCATCTGGTGGTGACTGGCACTGAGCTGCCTTCCAGACTTAGGAGCCACTGTGCCAGAGGTTAATCCTGAATACCATACTAGGGGTGTCCAACCTGTGGCCTGTGGGCCGGAATGTTGATTGTTTCAGGCCTATTTTGCTTGTCTGTGGTTGTCAGATGTCACAAAAAGCATGCATGGACCCTTTCCCCCCCTTCTCTCATTAGCTTTCATTAGCATTTGTAAATTTAATGTGTGGCCCAAGACAACTCTTATTCTTCCAATTTGAGGCAAAGAAGAAAAAAATTTGGACACTCTTGACTCTTCAGCATTCCCTATATGGGCTCCATCTACACTTATTTCTGTGTATTCTTCCTGTTTCTTTGAACCAGTATCTGTGAATAACTGGAATTCTTCACCAACTCTAATTCATTGAACTAAATGCTTATACTTATTGCCAGTTACCATTTCCCCAAAAAACTAAAACATGACCCATATTAAAAATTATTATTGGAGGAGATTTTCTTTAAAAAAAAACAAAAACAAAAACAAAAAATCAAGCATGTCAGACCTATGACTTTTCTTGATTTGGTTCCATATTACTGACAACTCCAATAAGCTTCCTTCTCCTTTGTGGTCACTGCTGCCCAATCTCAGGATATCTCATGTCCAAGTCCACTTTTACTATACAAGACCCAAAGACCTATAACTTAATGGGTAGATTTTTATTTTAAAAGCACATGACTCTTGAATCATGGCTTTGACCTAAGGTTAATGAACATTTTACTTTTGTTCTTAGCTTGGGATGAGGATATATATGGCTCAACCAACCTGTGTCTGTCATACAGCTGGGGAAGAGTCTAAAAAGGGTTCCAAAAAATGTTCCAAAAGCTGAAACAATGGTCTGAATGTCACACGATGAAATTTAACAGGCACAGATGTAAATTTAAAACTAAAAATCACCAACAATTGAACACATGAATAATTGGGAGAAATTTATCAATAACACATGTGAAAAAGATGCAGGGGTTTTAATTGACTTTCAGCTCAATATGAGTCAACTGTGTGATGTAGTTGCCAAAATATGAATGCAATCTTAGGCAACAAAAACAGAATAGAATATACTTTTGAGAGCAAGAGGCCATCATTCCACTGCATTCCACTGCATGGGTTGGGTTCTGGGGAGAATTCAAGTGGTGGAGGGACTTGTATCCATTTTATGTGAGGAATAATTGAAGGAATTCAAGGTCTGGGTAGAAGAAAACCATGACAACTATCTTAAAATATTCAAAGATTACAACATCTGAGAAGAATTAGTGTTTTCCTATGTAATCCTATACATGGAAAATGGAAGAGTCTATAATCGGTATGTAGGGGGCATTTTTATCATTTAAAATGTTCTTTCAATTTTTTTTAATTGACAAAACACCTTGTATGTGTTTATCATGTACACCATGATGTTTTGAAATACATATACATTGTTGAATGGTTTCGATTGTTTTTAAATGTGATGAGCCGCGTTCTGAAAATTATTTATCAGTCAACAAATTAAGCAGAGACTAGATGAGCACCTCTAGGGATTTACAAAGAAATTTATGCCTCCGATAAATCAGGTCTGCACAAGAAGAACTGAAGTGTGAACGTGGGTGCCATACTACCGGGCAATCCTGAATCACTTATTATATTTTTCTGTGATTTCCTCTTGTATTTCTAGTTAAAATGAAAGTTTTCTGCAGCCAGAGACAGGACCTTATCCCATGCCTCTTCTCCTAATGTCTTCCTCTTTCCTTCTAGTGTGGCTCAGAGATAAACCCATGATAAACATATACTCATTGATGGCTGGCATTATTAATTTGTGTAGCCAATATTTTTCTCCATGGAAGTATGAAGGTATTTGCTAGTCCATATTATGCCATGATTGTCACATTTATGACCTGCGGCAATAGAGTTAACATTCTGTGATTCTTGTAAACCTCTATTTGTTTATCTCATTTGAAAGCACTGAGTTTCTATCCCCAAAGATAACCAGTTCTGAGCCATATGGGCATGCTGGGAAATCTCCCTATGTCTTAGCGTACCTTTTGTGAAACAAAGGAAGGAGATTTGCAAGGTCCCTTTCAATGCTGTCATTCTATGAATTATGTCCTGTGGACTGCCTTAGGAGTTTTGATTATTTTGTCTTTTTCATATATTTCCTTCATCTCTCTCCTGTGTTCCTCCAATGACTTTGATAATATCAGCACTGAGCTGGATACGTTAGCATCAGATTCTGAGCATAGCATCTCAAGAACTCTTAAAGATTAAATATGTAGAGAATTATAAATATTTGAAATACCCTGGGGCTGGTGTATGTACTGTTTTTAAAAAGATCTTTTTGATCTAGTATCTTTTATTTGCTTGCTTGTGAGCTGGGTTTTTTACCCTCTGTTAGAGCATCAAATCCATTGCAGCCTTTCAGGATCGGGAAGGCCCTGGAAATAGTCACAGCACCCTAACTCCCCAATCCCCAAACTTACTTGGTATTGAGGAAAAGATGGGATACTCACAAGCTCTGATACCTCAGGAGAGTACAAAACTAAGGTTTACTTTTGCTGAGACCAAACAATCTTAACTGTTAACTAGTAAGAGGCCCAAGCTCTGGCTTTAGCTTTACCAAAACTTAGGAAATACTCATAACCTTGTCCAAAATCCATTTTCTAAGTTGATGACTCATACATTCAACAAATATTTATTTTATGTTTTATTGAGCACCTATTTACTAATTCTTGATCTATTATAATTAAAATTTTGTTATCATAGCTCTACCACAGAGATAACTTCAGTAGATATCCTTGAGGAGTTAGATTTGTTTCTTATTTATTTATGAAACTATTTCATCCTTTTTTCTTCTTTGCTTACTTTATTTCTTCCTTATTTCGGTTCTTCCTTTCTTTTCTCTTCACGAAGTTTCCTCCCAAAATGCTTTCAGATGGCTTATAAAAAGGCACAGGAGAAAATTGTGATTTAAAGAAAGAAGTTAAAACAAAAGAAAAAAATGAGGCCTGGATAAATATACAAGAGAGTATATACACAGAAGATACGAGACACATGGAGGGCATAGAGTATCTAGAGCAGGAGAGTATGTGCAGAAAACAAAGGATATGAGGATTAGAGGGCAGAACACAAACTTCTTAGCAAATCTCCACCACTCAGTCTGGGTTTTGTTTTGTTTTGAGACAGTCTTAGACCATCACTTAGGCTAGAGAACAGTGTTGTGATCCTATCTCACTGTAACCTCAAACCCCTGGGCTCAAACAATCCCCCCAGCTGGGACTACAGGCATGTAATACCACACCTGACTTTTGTTGTTGTTGTTGTTGTTTTGTTTTTGTTTTTGTTTTTGTAGAGACAGGGTCTTGATATGTTGCCTAAGGCTGGTCTCAAACTCCTGACCTCAAACAATTTTCCCATCTTGGCCTCCCAAAGTACTAGAGTCACAGGGATGAGCCCTTGTGCCGGACCATGTGCACAGCTCTTTCTGCAGCGGTTCTCAACCTGTAAGTCGAGTCTCCTTGGTCACAATGAAAATACATCACGGCATTGGGAAGGTTGAAAACCACTGTTCTAGAGTGTTACATTGTGTTTTATAAATGGCAAGGAAAGAAAAAAATAAGGAATTACGTATTTCAGCATGCCTAGAAGCATGGTTACGACTGATCCTGGAGCCAAGGCGAAAAAAGAGAAGGCCGTGTGTTGGTGTAGATGTGTTTCTCAACAACCTCCTCTCCCCCCCAAAAAAAACCCAACAACAATAAAAACCACAGTTTTTCTAAAATTACCTCTTTTAATATTTCTCCACGTAGACACTGGCCATTGTGCCAAATAGTGTTTCATTTAAAGGCATTCTTTGTGGTATCAAAGGGTATCAGGAAAGACATGGTCTCTCTAGTTGGCCAGCTTAACAAAAGAATGCATTTTCAATAAAAAAGTAAATAGATAAACTACACATATGTAGTTTACATCCCTAATAAAGTATAATTTTATTAATTGTCCTCATTGTGTTGCACATTAGATCTCTAAATCTAATCCTGCATATCTGCCTCTTTATATCCTTTGACTTGTATTTCCGCAGCTCCTCCCTCATTCTCAGCCCCACTGCTCTCTGTTTTGAAACTACTATGTGAGATGATAGATATGTCAATTTGCTTTGGTATAGTCACCACTTTACTATCGATATGTATCTCATAACATCATGTTGTAATTCTCAGATATGCACAATAAGATTTGTTTTAAAAGAACAAGTTTATTGAAATTTTTAAAACCACGTTTTAAAGTTTTATTTATTTATTTATTATTAAATAATAGCTGTGTACATTAATGCAATCATGGGGCACCATACACTGGTTTACTGGCTAACATAGCCTTCCTGGCATTTTCTTAGTTATTGTGTAGAGACATTTATACTCTATCTACAGTAAGGTTCACGTGTGCCCTCGTAAGATGCACCGTAGGTGTGGTCCCACCAATCACCCTCCCTCCGCCCATCCTCCCCCCTCTCCTCCCTCTCCCCCTCCCCCTTCCCCATATTCTTAGGTTATAATTGGGTTATAGCTTTCATATGAAAGCCATAAATTATTTTCATAGTAGAGCTGTGTACATTGGATACTTTTTCTTCCATTTAAATTTATGAATAATGCTCCAACATAGGTTATAGTGTAGCTTCTTTAATTATTCCAACATTAGTACATATTTATGTTTTTAATTTTTATTATGCAAAACAGTCCTGCAATGATCATCACTGTTCATAATATACATAAAATTGTGGTGTGCATTAAATCACTTTTCGTCTACAAGAAGGAAGGCAGTAAGTAGGGTCTCAAGTTAACTAGGACAAGAGAACATGAAAGGAATTTTTTTTTTCCTTTTTTTTTTAAGACAGAGTCTCACTCTATTGCCCCAAGCTGGAGTGCCAAAGCTCACAGCAGCCTCAAACTCCTGAGTTTAAGCATCCTCCTGCCTTAGCCTCCCTAGTAACTGGGACTGCAGGTGTTGGCCATAGCTCCTGGCTACCTTTTAGTAGAGATGGGGGATTGGGGGTCCCACTCTTGCTCTCTTACTCAGGCTGGTCTAGAACTCCTGAGCTGAAGGGATCTTCCCCCCTTGGCTTCCCAAGGGTGATTACAGGTGTGAGCCACTGCACCTGGCAAGGAATTTCAGTGCAGTAGGGAATAGCATGTGTAAGAACCCTATAGTAGGAAAGAGTGTGGCAAAAAAGGCTAACAAAACAAAACAGAACAAAAACCTAACAAACAATGAATCAAACATAATGGAAAAAGTGCAAGAATATGAGGAGTGAAGGACAGGGAAAATAATAAAGAAAAACTGGAGAAAGAGGCAGGGCCAGAATATCCCTTGGTTTTTATTTTAGAACCAAAAAAAAAAAAAAAAAAAAAAAAGGAGGTATTTGATGTTTTATATTAAAAGTAGAGTCAAGAGGTGGACACAAAGGGATTTGTGTTGTGCTGAAGACATCTCTTTGTAGCACAGAGGATTAGACTAAAGGTACAGCAGGGTGCTCGTGGATGGAAGAGTTAGGAGATTATTACTACAGTCTAGATGGGAGATAATCGCAGCTTTATGCAGGATGCTAAAAATAAAAGATGGTGACGAATGCAGGGAGGCAAGAGATATTTAAGTGGCAAAACAGAAAGGACTTTTTGGTGGATGACATATGGGTGGGGAGGAAAGGAAAATACATTTATAAGGATAAGCCCTAGATTTATGACTTATACAACTGGTGCTGCCATTCAGCGAGGTGAGGAGTCCTGGGGCAGGATCATGCTGGATGGGTGGACAGTTTGTGCTCAGTTCTGGAACTCCTGTGGCATCTACACACATGTTGATGATAGGATCAAGAACTTTTAGGAGCAGCCCAGGCTTGAAGCGTGCATTTGACTGTTATTGGCACGTAAAAGGTCATGAAAGAACGAAGAGGTTAAAATATTTAATAAAGAGATGGTGTAATGAGAAAAGTAGAACGCACAGAACAAGCATTAAAGCATAAAAGAGACCAAGGTCTGCAATAAACATTCTGGTACAAATATTTTTGTTATGATGTGATTTTTGGTCTTCTGGGTATATACCTAGTAGAGGAATTATAGGATTGAATGGCAGGTCTATTTTTAGATCTCTAAGTGTTCTCCAACCATCTTTCCAAAAGGAATATATTAATTTGCATTCCCACCAGCAGTGTAGAAGTGTTCTCTTTTCTCCACATCCATGCCAATGTACTCAGCCCTACTATGAAACTAATTTATGGCTTTCACATGAAACCTATAACCCAGTTATAACCTAAGAATAGGGAGAAGGGGAAGAGGGAGGGAAGGGAGGGGGGAGGGGAGCGGAGGGAGGGTGATTGGTGGGACTACACCTGCGGTGCATCTTACAAGGATGCATGTGAAACTTAGTAAATGTAGAATATAAATGTCTTAACATAATAACTAAGAAAATGCCAGGAAGGTTATGTGAACCAGTGTGATGAAAATGTGTCAAACTGTTTATAAAACCAGTGTATGGTGCCCCCATGATCGCATTAATGTACACAGCTATGATTTAATAATTTAAAAAAAAAGAAAGAAAAAGAAAAGAGGCCAAGGTGCAGGAAAAGAGTACCAGAAAACTCACAGGAACACCATAAAGGGTGTTGGAATAGAAGGGGATGAATGAACAAACAACCTGTTTCTATTTGACTCTTAAATGTGGCTCTTAAACAGTTACTCTACATGAGCTTGGCTCCAGGATGTGCATGGTGATTCAAGGACTCAAGGAGAAAAGATGTTTGTTGATAGCCTATCTGAGCTGCAAAGGAAGTCACTGGGATACTGAGATTCCATCTGAAAAAAGGAGTAGAAAGTGTGCAGGTACCAAGACTGAAAAACCTCTTGAAAAACTGGACAACATTCCCACCAGCCCGTGTCTGTTTCTTTGATCCTCAGAAGCCCCTAGGCCAAAGGACTCTGTTTGCTCTTGAATACATCTCAAGAAGGTCTTTGCTGAGGAGGGCGTAAGCTGTCCCCCAGAATGAATTTAAAAGATGTCGTTTGGTGAGCCCATAGATTCATGATGAAGTCATCAGTTCCCAAGAAGAAACTGATATGTAGATACAGATGAATATTCACGTATACCATGTGTATGGAAAATCCAACATGTGCTAAGTCCATGAGTTACTCAGCAAGAGGTTAATCTAGTTATCAGGATCTTATAAAAAGTGTACTCCATCCTCTAATGTGTTTTAATTAATTGGTTGATTTATTCATTCATTTGAGACAGTTTTATTGAATGCCTGCTACGTCTCAGACATTGAAAATACTACTGGGAACACAAGCAGACAGGATAGTTAACGTCGTGATTTAGCTTGGTGATATTTTTTTTATCCTTTTTTAGATTTCCTAATCGTTTTCTTTCCATAGGACCCCTGGATCCGTCTTGATGTTGCAGCTGAAGATATTTTTTAATATAGTCTCAGATCCATAACTCTGCTGAACAGTGCCACAAAATATCCCTGAACTAGGTCGTGTTACCTGAGTGTCCCTGCAGGGCAGAGGTCTGAGGAAGGCCCTTCCTGCTCTCTCCCCTGCCCACTAAACCTGCTATTTCCTAAAGACTCACGCTTTTCATATCTGTCCTGTGAGCCTAAAGCAATTAGGGCATCTGGGGGCACAGTCCCCATTTCTGGAGTTCCTGGTCCAATTATCTTCTAGTTAAATAAATTAACATGAAAATATAAAATATCTAAAATCCAATTACATTTTAGTTATTCTGTATAGAAACAAACTGAGTTCTTTTGAATATACACATTAATTGGACGCAGAAGATGAATTTTGTTTATCGTTTTTTTGAGTGGCTCTTTTAAAGTGTCTCTCATTTTAAATTTCTTTCACCTTGTTTCCCCACAAAGGGGGGTTTCTCTTCACAGATCCACACTTCTACCTCCCATGGAACTAGAATTCTCACTTTATTGATTCTCCATTTCAATCTCTACCTTAATTAACCCCTACTTTTGGGTTAATTATCTTTGATTTAGTGGTTTTTTCATTTCCATATTTCCACACCCTTAAAATATACAATGGTGTATAAAATAGTATAGTTTGATAAGAAGAGTTAGGCGTGGGAGAGCGATATAAAAGAGCAAAGTGGATGGAATGGTAGGTAGGCTTTGCTAACTCTACCTTGCTCCATCTTGTCTGACATAGGTAGGCTTTGCTAACTCTACCTTGCTCCATCTTGTCTGACATAGGTAGGCTTTGCTAACTCTACCTTGCTCCATCTTGTCTGACAGTTTTTTCTTTTTCTTTTTTTTTTGAAATTAGCAAATGACTAAAAAATTTTAAAAAGTTGAAATGATGCCTAAAAATATCAAAAATGAAATAAAGCAAGTAATTCTAACCCTATGTAAGATTGCTCGTTTAAAAATATTACTTGGCTATACGGGTTCTGTGAGATATATCATAAGGCCCAAAAGAACTGTGAATAAACTAAACTGTAATTAGCAGTTAGTAATATTAAGTTTTAATATTAGTGTTTAATATTAAATAGCACCGTGGCTTACGCTTGTAATCCTAGCACTCTGGGAGGCAGAAGCAGGTGGATTGGTTGAGCTCAGGAGTTCGAGAGCAGCTTGAGCCAGAGCGAGACCCCTTCTCTAAAAATACCCAGACATTGTAGCGGGCAGCTATAGTCCTAGCTACTCAGGAAGGTGAAACAAGAGGATCACTTGAACACATGAGTTTGAGGTTGCTGTGAGCTATGACGCCATGGCACTCTACCAAGGGCATCAAAGTGAGACTCTGTATAAAAAATATTAAAAACTAGCATGGTTTGTACTTAATATTATTGTTACTATACATAATACATGTTAAACAACATATCAAAATGTATTCATTAGTTGTGACTAATGTGGAAGGGTAATACATATAATATTAAGATAAAGGAACTATGTAATTACTTCAACATTGTTTCAAATTAAGATTTTTAATGCAAAAGAAAAGAGAGGACATTATGAAATTAAATAAGTGAATACTTTTTTTCTTACATGTGGATTGAAAATATCCTTATGAACATGTGATGTGTTTTGTCCTTATGAAAAAACATTACTTATATATCCCAGTTTTGTCCAGGGAAATAATCTATAAGTGCTAACAATCTGTGATATTAATAATAAGCTTTGGATTGAGAATTGTTATTTCTAAATACTATTTTCCACTAAAGGGAGCCAATAATTTTTGGTGAAATGACTGACTCCAGATCTGGGATAGAAAATACACAAAGAAATATAAAATATTATATTTACAAGAAAACAAGAAAACTGTATATTCCTATTGGTGTTATGCCAGAAAAGTGGACAGGCACCAATGTGAAAAGAAAGAGCTACACTGATTAAAAAAAAAAAAAAAAAGAGTGAACAATTGGATCACTCAAGCAAAATCTGGCTATACCAGATTAATTAGAACTCATCCTTAAATTTATAAGGACACGAAAATACATCTCATTGATCACTTTAGGAAACTGGTGAAGTACGAAATTGTTATTCAAAAATCTGGCAGCAAGAAAATGGGGGGAAGAGAACTCAAATATTAATCCTGCCTTTCTCATACAATATATTTGAGGGTGATTTAATAGTAGAATACCAGTGCTTCTTTATGGAAGAATCCCACAGCTGATAAGAGCAGAAGGAATTATAAAATAACAACACTTTGCCACCCTTAACTTAAAAATAAATCTTGACAGCTGCTAAAACTGGTAGAGGAAAGGCGAATGGGGAAGTTAAAAATGGATAAATCAAATCAACAGCCCCCAAACCTGTCCCATTGGTAAGTATTAGCATCACAGGAGAGAGGTAATAAGACAGTATGTGGTTCTTAAAGTAAGAGAGTATGTTTGCTAAAAACAAACAAACTTGAATCTGATCACATCTCCATCAAGGCTCAAGGTTTACAAAGGAAAAAAGAATATGCTAAATGACCCCATATAGCCAAATTCATGATGTGAGAGACATGATAGGAAATAGAACTTGTTTTTTTCCAACAAATAAATGATGAGTAGGGGGTGGGAAAAGAGCAGAGAAAAAAGAGAGAGACTCTGAAAGAAGGAATTTTATAAATTAAGAGAGCTCAAGAGACGTATCAGTCAGACACAATACATGAACGTTGTTTACTTATCAGTTTATAACTGAGTAAAGTAATTGATGGCACAGTTGATGGGATTGGACACTATGTAATTTTAGTCTTGGCACACATGATTTCTTTTCAGGTAAAATACTGGTATTGTGATTACTTTTAAAAGTTTCTGTATCATTGTCACTTGAATGTGATTTAAAAAAAAAAAAAATGTAGGCTTAAGATTATGAGATCTTTTTCACGTATTCTTAGGGCCTCCATAATCAATTAAGGAGTTTTGCAGGGCAGGTATTACTAGGCCTAGTTTGTCTAGAGGAAAATGGTGTCAAAAATGTTTAGATGTCTTATTCTAACATCTTCCTAGTGGATGGCACCATGCCTTGCTGGTCGACTACCTCAGGCTGACCATATTTACACATCAGCAAAACCCAGAAGGAAATAGTCGCATCTTAGCCTAAAAGCTCTTTTTTCATTTTTTAATCAAATGTGCTTAATTTCACTTAACACATTCAGACAAAACATACATACACAGAGGCAGATGACCTAAAATCAGTCATGTCTTCCTTTTGACTCGTACATCCAATAGTAAGAGCTCTCTTCTGTACATTTTCTATACGTACTTAGGATAAGAAGCAAACTCCAGGTAAAGTTTTTAGCTACCTTGATTTTAACATTAACCAGTAGCATTCAATAATCCCCCCCAATGACTATCTAACATTGAGGTATCTGATTTAATAAATCAAATGTTACTAGCTTATCTGAATTTCACATATATTTATATGTTTTCTATGGCATGATTTTCTACCCATCTTTATAAAAACATAATCATAAAGATTGCATATTATTCCTGCCAAAAAATCTAAATTTCCTCACTTGGTGAATATTGAGATTATTTTCTATATTTTTTTATTATGGACAAGGTTGGTCTATATCCATGTACATAAGCTTTTATGTGAATTGTGAGCTAATTCTTCAGGATTGCTTTCCAGAAGTGGAATTAACAGATCAAAGGAGTTTTAAGGCTCTTGTTAATACTGCCAAAAAAGCTTTCCAAAAGTATTGTACTGAGCCACATGCCTGCCAGCAATGCCTCTCTGTACACCCTATATAGCAGGAAGACTATGTAGATCACTAAACCTAAGTAGACTTGATTTGCAACTCTTCTGGGCCTTTATCCTGACGCATATCTGGTCTTGCATTGTGTGTTGGGTAAGAGTGGGGGGTGGGGGATGAACTGGAGATATTATTTCCCTTGGGCTGCTTTTCACAGTCCATTTTTTTGTGCTGCGGCTTTGCCCAGAAATGGTTTCATTCAACACTGCCCCCGTTTGGATGCATGAAATCACTAAGTTCTTCCACTTCTTAATCCCCTTAATTCTTTTGATGTGCTGGCTGGTTGAAAACAAAAGGAATAAATAGTTGGCACACCGGAAACAATGTATGTTTCAAGTGAGGTTTCCTCTCTGTAAACCTGGGTGATTACAGGCTCAGCTGCCTCTGCCTCCATTTCCAAATGGCTCCGTGCATGGCGGCAATGGTGTCAAGATGGTTCAATAGCCATCTTGTCCAGCCCACTGGTCAGAATCAAGCTTAGATGTGCACCGTTCTTTCAGGCAGTATTTAGAATTTGCTAATCAGATAATTGAAACGACATGCAAAACAAAGACCTTCCTTTTTGGTTTGTGTTTTTGTCCTGTTCCCTTCCTATTTCTAACTACCTGGAAAGCTGAAACATGCTTCACACTTTGAAAAAAGACACATGGAACGTAAAAACACACCGTGACTCAAAATAAAATATGATAACGTGATTTAAATCCCCATCTCCTTTCCCTAAATTTGTTTTTTCCTTTTACTAAGAATCTTTGAAGGCCTTACTAAAAATTTAAACAAGGGGTATAAGATACAGAGTTTCTCTTCAAACCAGATTCGTAGCAGTGACCTATAAAAGTCCAAGCTGGGGACACCACATGCATTTGTGCAACCAGGAATTGATTCATTCCCTCAGAAGTTGTACATTATATGCCATTACCATGCTGATTATAAATGATTCAAGACTAAAACAGTACAATTCATGTTACTGAGAATATCAACTTCAAGGAAAAGACTATTCATGATTAACTTTAATATAGAATCTTTCAGAAGAAAAAAACAGTTCTGACTCTTGCCACTTATAATAGCCCCTTGAAAAACAACAACAACAACAAAATGTCAAGGGTGGCACCTGTGGCTCAAAGGAGTAGGGCGCTGGCCCCATATACCAGAGGTGGCAGGTTCAAACCTGGCCCCGGCCAAAAACTGCAAAAAAAAAAAAAAAAAAGTCAAGAATATTACAAACCACCATAAACGTCTATACCATTTTGGTGTATTTTATAAAAAACTACCTTTAATCATCAGTGAATAAATTTTTGTGAATTAACTTTTTCCTGTATAATTTTTTTTTCTTCTATAGTTTTCCCACAAACAGATCATTCAGAGTTTTCGAATCTTCATTTCTGGAAAATATCACCAAAAAATCCAACACGGGTGTGTTTATTGTGAAGAATCCTGAAGAATCAGGACTTCGTGACCAGACATGGTGAAGGGTGTCTTATCCTTTCGACTTGCTCAGTCTGGGTGTGGTCAGATAAATGTCTTTGACCTCCTTTCTCTGTGTTGCAAACCTGCCCGTCAACTGTGAGGCCTGGAACCTGAGCCCAAAAGGAGCATCTCCAGCCATGACTTTTCTGTCTATGAGGTGTAGGCCTGATCTTGCTAGAGTTCTTCCCTACCTGGAGTTTCATCAGTGGGTAACAGTTTCTGGATAATCTCCTCTGATTTATTCCTTAGGTGTTTTCTGTGCCTCTGGAACTGTTAGGAATAGTCATAAAAATAAAGAATTTTCCCTAAGTGTTCTCCAAAGTTCTTTCCAAAAGGAAAGCTTATATTAGTCTGCATTCCCACCAGCAGTGCAGAAGTGTCCCCTAGAGTATAAATGTCTTAACATAATAATTAAGTAAGTGAGGTGAAGGCTATGTTAACCAGTTTGATGTAAGCATCCCAAATTGTATATAAAATCGGTACATTGTAACCCATGAATGCATTAATGTATATAGCTATGATTTAACAAAAATTAAAAAATTATAATAGTAATTATTTCTTGGATGAAAAGCTCAGGTTGTTGTGTAGAGATGGAAGTTTAGAGCCTCATTGGGGAAGGCCGGGAAGAGTAGATTTTCCTGAAGGTGCCCAAAAGTTAAGCAGGATCTGGGATTTGGTCAGGCAGGGGCAGGGCAGGGAAGTGAGGGGGAGATATTCCATGCAGGTACACAATCTTTAAGGCTGGTCCCAGCATGGTGAAGCCGAACTGACCTTCACTGGGTTACCAAATACCAGGTATGGCTGGAGAGGTCTCCCTGGGAAAGAATGTTTTACGTTACTCTGGAGGCAACATGACACTACTGGGGCCGTAAGTGTGGGGGTGACATTATCATATTAAACAGAGAATGGAATGAGAATACAAAATTCATTCTCTTGGAATCATTTCCAATCCCTTTCTCCCTATAGCAAATGATTTCTTTCCCTTTCCAGAACCTACATCTTTGATGGGGCCTTTTCCCCATGGCCCCATCAAGCCAGATAATCACCGCCTCCTCTTTGCTCCCCTTTCCAGCCCATAAATTGGAAACTTCTATTTTAATATGTATTTGGTGTTTTGTGAACTCTTATTCTACCAGTTCTGCCCTCTACAATAGATTATCAGCTTCTCAAGGTTGATGATGCTATGAGTTATTTATTTTTGTGCCCTTGAGACATAGCAAAGATCCTGAAACCCACAGGTAGCCAATAAAGACTCTCTAAATAAATAAAATACTCCAATTATAGGACAGTTCTCTGGGTGGTCTTGGACAGGCCCATTGTTCCCCTTTCTTGCTTGTATTTCTTAAAAATAAGTATAGAACGTCCTAGGAATGTTCTGACATAAAGGAGGCATGTCCAGAAGAGCCCAGAGTCTGTTCCCTGGCCCCCTCGACAGGATGTCTCTCAACACTTAAACCAAGAGAGTCTTGTTGCCCCAGTGTATCAGATCCCTGCTTTCCAGGGTCCCTCAGCCGTGGCACAGGTGAGGCACACACAGGTTAGAGTCCCTCTGTCCCCAGCAGCTTTCCTGAGCTTTGGGAGACCAGTCCTCAATGAATCCTGGGATTCTGCTGTATCTTGCTATCCATCTAAAATAAAAAACTTGCTTCTTATAACTTGCAGTGTGGGGGTGTCCAGTCTCACCAGACTCAGACAAGTTGGTGACCAGGGCACAACGGCTTGCTTCCCAAACATTCTATGGAATGCTTCCTGTGGTCAGCCTCTCTCTAGAACTGCACGTCCATCTACATACAAAAGTGTCCAGGAAATGAGCCACACACAGACAGAAAAATCCTCATGAGTTCAGTTATATGTAGAATCTAAAAAATTCTACTTCACAGAGCAAAAAGTAGAATGGTAGTTACCATGGCTTTGGGGGTGGGGAAATGGAGAGATAATTTTGTCAAAGGGTAAAAAATTTCAGTTAGGAGGAACAAGTTCAAAAGATCTATTATGTAACAAGGCGACTATAGTTAGTACCAATGTATTGTGTATTTGAAAATAGCTAAGAGTATCAATTTAAATGTTCTCAAGGCAAATCAGTATGTAAGGAGGTGCATATGTTAATTAGCTCCATTTGGCATCCTTTAAGGTACACCCATTTCAAAACATCATGGTGTACACCATAAGTATATACAATTTTTGTCAAATAATTAAATAAATGGAAATGCCCACATTTTCCTCAAAAGACTGAGATAGATGCTTTCATACCTGCATGGATGGATTCTTCTGTGTGAACTAGAGCCTGCCAACAGGGAAAAAGGGCCCTGTCTCATCGGGGACAGAGGACTCAGCGAGGGGTGCAGCAGGGAACAGGTCGATTAGTTTTTATTGTGCAACTCAAGGCCAAAGACAAAGTGTTAAATGAGACTGATATTCATGGCAGATGTATTTAGGTTCAAGAAGGGATGAGAGTAGGAAGTCCTTATGAGTGATTGTGAAGAAGAAAAACAAAAGGACAGGTTGCTTTGGTAGCTCCCCTACAACTCAGGGGAGACCCAGCCAAGGCCATCCTCCTTTCACACTCCAGCCTGTCCCTGTCCACATACTGGGCCAAAAGAACAAGAGCCCCACAAGTTCACCTACCCAGGAGGGAAGCAGACCCGTTGCATTTTAATTCCTGTGTGCATATCGTGTTTCCATGTCCTGGATGTGATGTTGATGAAAGACAGTTAATTCAATTTCTACGGAGAAATTGATTAATGGACTGGATTAAAAGCAGTCCCTGGTGTCCGCGGCCTTCACCCAGCATAGCAATTCTGTGTTATCTGGCCCCATTCTCTCCTTCCCTCTTCACTTGACACTTTGACAATACACACTTGGGCACAGCGGGAAGGAGGAGGGAGGGCGGGAAAGATGAGAAACCACAGATTAGGGCTAGAGCACACCTCTATATTTAATTAGTTCTATTAATATTTAAAAAAAATAATAAAAGAGCCCCGTGGGGAACATACTGATCTTGGGGTTGTTCTAGCGATTGGCAGCTGTTCGGGAGCAGGCGTTCTGCCAGCGAGTCCCCAAAGGACTCAGTGTTTTCTTCTGTGAGGAGAGAGAAGGTGCCTTTCCCAGCTCACCCAGGAATAGGCCAGAAGTCACAGCCACCTTGAACTGTCACAGCCACCTTGAACTGCCAGTTGGTTTAAGGGCAAGACCAAGCAGGGCTGCAGCTTCTCCCTGCTGTCCTCTCAAGAGCCTGTGGCTCCACTGAGAGCATCTTTGCTCCCCACAAAAGCCCAGAGAGCACCATTTCTGGACATCCATAGGTCAAGGGCAGGGAGGCAGCTCACACCCCAGTAGGTGGGACCTTTTCTCTCCTCCTTACCCTCTAAGAGGGCTGGAGGCCGGGATGGACCACACAGCTCCAAAGAGCCTTTTCTGCCTTCAGTGCTGACGAGGTGGGATTTATAGCAGCTCTCAGGCTTGGGCTTAACACTTGCACTGTTCACTGGCCTCGGTGAGACATCTGTGATCAGCTTGAATCAACATTCTTAACCAGAAAAGCAGGATCCAGAGAAATCATGTTATCCACCTAGGCAAATCAGTAAGTGTTCTCCCTCGTGTGTGCAAATTCCTGGGGCTGACTGTACCCCACGCATCTGACTGCAAAGCCGGCCACCTGAGGATCATCACAGCTGACCTGTGCACTTGCAGGGATGTCTTCTGACCCCACCCTTCCCACCTCCCTTAATATAGACACTTGCAATCCATCGAGTGTCCATATTAATAAGCTAGTTTTTTGTGGCTTTAGTTCAAAGCAACTTGCCCTGGCTTTTGATCCACAGAGGCTGCACCATGTCCCAGTATTAAGAAGGGAGCTGCCTGGACTTCACGCAGGCACGGGCAGGTGTGTCAGTGAAACCAAAGAGAACATGATCAATAATTTACTCGAACGAGCGTGCCAATGGCAGGTGAAATTGTATTACAAAATAAATCAATTATAACTTTTTCAAAAGGAGAAAGAAATCTCAGTTCATTGAAAAACATTGCTAACGTGGGCGATTTTCCCTTTATTAAAAGAAAAAAAGAAACGTGAAATCTCATTTAAATAAGAATCTGTTGCAACAGCTACAGAGTCATTTCAGTGACTCCTTAATAGAATGCCCCTCTAAACAAACCACATCTGCCAGATGCCTGCATTACCTTTTTCAATTAAAATTCTGCTCCTGTTGTTGGAAGGTTAACTTTGAACTTACAAGGCTATGTAGCTCACCAGGGTATGGAGTTAGTTGCCTGTAAATATGCATAAATTAGCATCACTTATCCCATGTAGGGTTTCCTGAGGAGAACTGTGAGTACCTCTCTAGGTATCTGGATGAATCACATATTTCTAATACCTGGAAAAGGAAAATGTCATTCAAGAATGCAAAGAATTTCGAGGATTTGCATTTTTGACAAGAAAACGTAAGCTGCAATATTTTGGCTAAAGTTAAGATACCGGAGCAAATTGGGGACTCGTAACTCATTTATTTAAAAAATGGAGTGTTCATGAACTCATTTGAAAATCCTTCACAAGGCACCTTCTACACATCCAGCCTGGGCACAGCCCTAAGGCAGGGGCTGAGGTTGTCTGGTCGAGGCTTCTGCCCCAACCAGCCTGCTCCTGGGCACAAGTATATGCTACCAGGTGACACCATAAAACCTAATTCATTCCTCCGCTTAAGCAAGGCCCTTTGCCCCATGAGTGTTTTTCAGTATTATGATGCCTGGAAGGCTAACTTCACAGGTGTGATCACACCTAACCCATTCAGGGAAGCAGACGAGATGAAACAAAGGCAAAACCCACCCAAACTGGGGGTTCGGGGCCATCACTGAAGACAAACATTTTTGACTTTATAGTTTTGCTTCAAGTCCATCCAGTTCTATCTGTCCCTTCACAGAGGACATGCATGACTCAAGATAACAGATAGATCCTCAGCCCTCAGGGATGAGCCATTGTATCAATCAACTTTCCCTCTGCTTCATTCAACAACCACATTGTGTCGGGCAATTTGTCAAGCAATGGAGGCTGAGTGGTTACTGAGAAACAGTGCGATAGACCCAAACATGGGACAGGGACGGGCAAGTCCTGGGGTAGGAGAACTCAGGCAGTTGGGAAGCTGGAAGGAAGCCCCATCCCAGCTCTATACCCCACCCAGCTAAGCACTGAGCACAGACAGGGGTGACCAGGGAGCACCAACAGCAACAATGCATATGGCAGGTGAATACCTGTGGGAAGAGGTCTTGGCCATGCATTTTAAAGGAGCTGGCCAGTCCCCTTAGCCAGTCATCACTCTCCCGCCTCCAAACATCTTCAGTCTTTTTGCTCTTCTTTACCCAGTGGTTTCTGACAATCCTCCTATCTTTGTTTCCTCACATTCAGCTTTTCCCACAGGTATAATGAAATGCTGAAGGCCACCAGTCCGGGCTGTCACAACTGCATGCTGGGTAAGATGGGATGACTCAACAGAAAATCTACTGGACTCACAGTAGCTCCCCAAAGAGAGCTGAGATTGATCCTATGGCATAGGAGGGATGGTGGAAATAAACTGAGACCTAGATGTCTTGTGCACCTGGCTTGAGAAAGTGTAAGTAGTCATCACCTGGTAACTGACCACAGGTGAACCTGGCAGGGGACAGGGGCCAACACCCAAAAGTCGGGGGCCCTTTGGGGAGGTATGGACATCCATAGCCAAACTCCAACTGGTGACAAAGGGGTGGTGGACCAGGTCCAATGCCCTTGGCAGGCATGAGATAAACCCAGCAGGCATCACAGCTTCAGCCCCATGGGTTGATATTCAAGGGCTGGGGAAATGCTGGCTAGAACATTCATATTGCAAATATGAATGGTAGGCAATGCCCAGGGAAAGAGTGCTGAGTGTGATGCTGTTTTAATCAAACCTTAGACCCCACAAAGCAAGAAACTTCCCCCCACTATACCTCTTTGAATACATTTATTACTGGACACAGAAAAAATACTCAATAAGGAAATGTGGCCTCATCATCTCCCTGCTCAAAGTCCTCCAAACACTCTCTGTTCCCCATGGAATAAAGTTGATCTCCCCTATGGTCATCTGGACTCTACCTCCCCTGCTTAAAATCCTACCCTGTTTGGCATTACATTTCAAATTACCACCCTGCTCCCACCTGCCCCCACCCAGACACACCTCACATACCTCAAGTCCCTTACCTGCTCCACCAGCCAGTCTGGACTATTGCCAATCCCTTAAACATGCTGTAATTTCTCACACCTCCATTTCTTATGCCTCCATGCTTTTAAATGTGATTATCTTTATTTCAGGAACTCCCTCCCGCCCCTGTGCAATCTCTACTGGAAAAGTCCTGCTCACCCTAAAAGACCCAGGTCACAGGTCACTTGCCTGGGAATCTTTCTCTGGGTCCTGAAAACTCTGGCCCAGCACATATCTCTATCAGGCAATTATTCATCACAGCTCAATGAATTTGGGAGTGCTTACACAGTCCCCTTTTTCATTCTACAGGGTGTCCTGAAAGTCACCTGTAAAGCTGTCACACATAGGAAAAATGAGAAATTATAGCTAAATGTACCTTTATTTACAAAATATCCATTACTAAATTCTCTATGTGTTAGCCACTTCTTTATAAAATTTTGTAATGAACATTTTGTAAATAAAAGCACGTTTAGCTACAATTTTCCATTTTCCCTATGTATGGTGACTTTGGGGGCAACTTGGGCTGCCCTCTACATTGAGTACCCTGAGAGCTGGAGTCATGGTATTCACCTTTGAATAGGCAGAGATTGAGGAATAAATGAATGATAATCACCAGTACCAGTTGGGTTGAATAATCAGAGGTTCCACAATCACATCCTACGAAAGAAGGAAAAATCAGCTACTGACAAGGTCTAAACTTGAATATTCCTCCTCAACCCCAGCACCATGGTCTGAGCTGACCTCTCTCTGGGGCCCTAACATTTGTGGACAGGAAGTAGGAGAAGAATTTAAAGAGTCATGATTCTATTTTAGCTGCAGCCTGTCCTGTCCAGGCAGCTGCTTAACTATTTCCTAAAAGTGAGTTTGAATGCTCAGCCTGCTCCCACAGGCCTGACCCGACTGCAGCCTTAACAGAAGCCCCTCCGATCCTGAAACCACCGCCATTTGTGCAGTTTCGTAACAGGGAAGGAAGCAAGAATTTCCAGAATAAGTGAAATAGAGAAATAAATGAATTCTTAAGGGGGTTCTTCAAGATGATAGATCACTTTATCTAGAAAGACTCAGAGGGACTAGGAAAAAGGAAAAAGATATTATGAATCACATCCTATGTGCCACATGCTTCAACACATGGACCTGACCAAACGGCCCTCACAACCAGCCTAGGAGGTTGTTTCTTGCTTTGTGGGGTCTAAGGTTTGATTAAAACAGCACGAGTTTCTCCATTTTGAAGAGAAGGAAATGAGGCTGAGAAATCTGAAGGAGATTGCCCTGGCACACAGTGGTAGTGCCAAAGCACAAACCTAGGAGCAACTCCAAAGTCTAAGGGAATTCATATTTTTTCTTGCCAATAATATGGCTTTGCCAGATGACAGACTATAAAGGGACCCCCTTACTAAGTTAAAATAGCACTTCCTGGGGCTTTTATCTCAGATAGGACACCTCTGGGTTGGTAGAGCTAGCGGGAGCAAACAGCTCTGATTTGTCTTCTTCCCTTTGGGGGCTTATATTCTGAGGCGTGCACTACCACCTCTCTGCCACCAAAGGGCTGTCGCCCACATTTAAAGGGCTAGTCCAAACATATGTGCAAATGCTGCCCTTGGCTCAAGAAAATTTTACCAGATATTACAGGAAAATGGCCAAGGAGAAAAGGACCACAAAAACATCAGGGCATGGGCTTCTAATTCTACAGAGTGAGTCCATATTCTAGCTTATGAGCACCAACACTTAAAGGGATCTGCAGGGTCTTCCTGGAGCCAATCTCCATGGTCAAACACAGGTTAAGGTTCCCCAGAGAAGAGTGGCCTGCAACACAGATATGCACAGGAGGCAGCACCAAGGTCTCAGACTCACCCATGACACAGGCCCAGGGCAATGGTCCTCACACTGAGACAAGAGAGGAAGCCCTGGGGGTCAGGCAGATGACCACAGGGCCAGGGGTATGAAAACTTGGCCCCCTCACACCCTCCCTGGCTTAGAACTATCTATGCTTTCCCATCACCCTAATGTGTTCACAACCCTTCTAAAATGTCCCCCTTTGTGTTAGTCAGAGTTCTCCAGGGAAACAGAATCAACAAGAGACACCTGTGTTGGTATAATACGAAGAAGAGGCTCCCATGACTGTGGAGGCTGTACAGTCCTATGGTCTGTACTCCACAAGCTGCAGATTCAGGACAGCCTGTGGAATAAGTTCCCGCCACGTAGCCAGCAGGCATGAGACCCAGGAAGAGCCAGGTTTCAGTTCAAGTTCAAAGGAAGGAAAAGATCCAGGTCCCAGCAACCAGGCAGAAGGGGCTCCCTCTCATTCACTATGGCCTATTCAGGCCTTCAATGGATTGGATGAGGCCCAGCCACATTAGGGAAGCCAATGTGCTTTTCTTTATCTACTGATTCATGTGTCGATATCATCCAGAAACAACCTCAAAGACACACACAGAATAATGTTTGACCAAATATCTGGGCACCCCAGGGCCCAGTCAAGTTGACGCGTAAGATTAACCATTAGACCCTTTCCACTTGGCAGGTACCCTACTTCCAGCCCACACTCAAGTCTCACACTCCCACTTGTTGTATACACATTTCCTGACCAGGACACTCTGCTCTCCCTTTTCTCCTCCTTAAACTCCTATCCATGTGTCAAGACCCAACTTTTGGGTGACTTCTGTGCCTCCTCAGTCTGCCTTTCTCCTGCGATGTCAGAGCAACTCAGTTCTATCTGAGGTACTTTCATTAAACACTTCTTATGCTATTCATTGTCCACTGAGAAACAAGTGTGAGTACAAGGGGGGCCCTATTCCCTCTGCATCTATAATAAGGGGAGAGAAGTTGTGGAAAAAGACAATTCATGAGCAATAGGAGCAATGCCTAACCTAGACTGGGGTGGTAAGTGTTGGGGGGAGGGGTATAGGATTCTTTCTGGAGAAGAAGACAAATTAGGCAATTCTGGAAGAAGGAGCCAGGACAATGAGTCAGGACAAAGACAGGCACTTCAGGTTCCAAAAGCAATATAACCAAGGTTCAGAGGGATGAGCCCACGTGTTCACAGGGAAGCACAAGCAGTTTGATGGAGCAGGAATGGGAGGTGAGAGAGGTTCTTGGGGAAGACATTGATGCTGGAGCCAGGTCATGAAGACCTGCTGGGGGGGCAACACCTGGGTAGCATGGATAATGGCAAGGCCTAGTACAAGTTGTTTTAACAATTACCTCACTGAACTCTAAGATCTGTCCATGTATGAGCTCCCCCACGAAATGAGCTTCTTGAGAAAAAAGAATCTATTTTAGTCACTGTGTAGCCCTGGCAAGGTACCTGGTGCCAATGAGTTCTCAATAAAGGTTTGTGCAGTACAAGGAGGGCAAGAAAGAAGGAAAACAATTGTCTCATTTGATCATTACAGAAGCATAAGGAGGTAAGCACAGGGCTCATTAGAGTTCCCATTTCACTGTTGGAAAAACTGAGGCACAGAGAGTTAAATGATCTGTCCAGTCCCCTGCTGTGCTGCTATCCTGGCCACCCCCTCCCAGCCCCAGGCAGGTCCTGACAGCCAACATCTGTCACTGGGGCTGCAGCACCGACTGTGACCAAACCATGTTAGCACAGAAAGGGTCCCCGAGCTTTCCAGTTTGCCTTTTCTTTAATGAGCAAAATGGCAGCACCAGGAACATTCCTAAAACATTAAGTGTTTTTCCATTACTGTCCTCAGTGACATATTTGGATTCCCTGCCCAAAACATAGGTGAATTCATGCCAGATTTACCCCCAGTTTTCTTCCTTTTCCCCAGATCAATGTTCCCTCCTCTGCAACAAGGCTTTCCTATCCCTGCGCCCTTCTGCTCTTCTCCCTCCTTCCCATCTGCCCTTCCTCTCTCCCTGCTCCCCTCTCAGCCAGCTAACCCATCCTCCAAACCCCATTGTTTTAAATCCTTCCTCTTCTGTCTTGGCATTTGCCTGACCCTCAAGGAGCTCTCTGCTAGGTGCCTCTTCTCCAGAATCCTAGCCCTGACCTCCCCCATGACTCTGCCCACCCCTGGCAGCCCTGAGCAGGCAGAGACTGTTACCCAGCAGAGCAGGCAGGGAGCAGTTTATGCAGCGTGGTCTCTTTGTTTCATCTAGTGGAACTGGCCTCATAATTAACTCCTCTCACCGGAGCCTGCTGGTCCCTGAGCTCCCTTTATACTCACAATTTTACATTTCAAGGACGTTCCAGAGCCCACATCTGCTACAATTCAGGCTACAATTCTCCCACCTTTCAGTGGGACTAGCATTCTGGCTTTTTTGCAGCCCAGAGCTTCCTGCCCCAGGGATTAGCCAACCTGGGCAGAGCAGCTTGTCCCCAGGCAGTGACATGGAAGACTCAAGACCCAGAGGAAGCTGTCACAGACCATGCAAGTAGGAGGCAAGGTAGGGACAGAGACTGGCCCAGTAGCCCTCCATGACTCAACCCCTGACAACACAACAATGGAAATCTTTGGAGTCCTGTGTTTTCTGTCTTGCAGAGTTCCCACGGAGACACCAAATCCTTCATTTTGGCCTCACTTTCTAGACCAGGAATATTTCTTGCTTCTGTTCAGCTTTCAGCACCTGATATGGAACCAACGAGGGGGAAATACTCAAGCAAAGGAGTATGAGCAAAAAAGGAGAGACACAAAGGGTGGGTGTGATTCCCGTTCAGGTTAAAACTGTGTCCAATGGAGGGACGATCCAGGAGGGCTCACCTGGCACGCGTAACAGCAATGAGTTTAAGGGCATTGCACTTAACCTTTTAAGATCCCCTTTTGTGGCCCAAAACACTGTGCTATCCTGACCCACATGGGATGGGAACGGGCTTTTAATCTTCTATAAGGACATTCTAAGTTTTACCATTTACTGTGTTGCCTCTTTGCTTTGGGAGCTGAGACACTCCTGGCTCAGCCAGCAGCTCATGCCCAGTGACCATCCAGGATGCCATGGCTAGGACGCCCGTGCCTTCATCGGGACTCCCCGCTCTGTGTCTTCTCTTTGCGTCCACCTCCTTTTCTAGGAACACGGTGGTCTGGAACATGGGCGAAGGGAGGTGGTCAGGCCCATCTAAGTGTCCCAGCACAATCAAGGCTGGATGAATCACCCAGTGCCAGTGCCCTACCTGCAGGAAAGCCCTGGGTGATGTTCATGTGACCATTCCTGACACTCACCAGCTTTCCAAGAAGATCCCTGTCTCTCTCCCTTCATCACATCCCCTAGGAAATGGGAGTGAGGAGCAAAGAGGTATGGACAGCTGTCCCAGCCCATCTGCCTGCATGGTCATCAGACCTCACTCATCCATTTATTTTCCTCTTCCCTTCTCTAAACGCCTACAACACAATAAATACTTCAAAGGCCACGCAGTGCCTAAAAACATTCAAAGAGTACATAACTAGGCCAGTTTCCCCCTAGGGCCCTGCAGGCCATCTTTAGTTGATATCTGTCAAGCCTCTGAGCCCCAAGAAATCCAATGGCCGGGAGACTTCCAAGGCCGGCCAGAGAAAACATTTTCCCCGTCTCAGTCCAGCCCAGTGACAGCAGCATCCATGAGTCCCAACCCATCAGTGGAGATGACTGGGAGGAACATTCCATGATCAAGAGGATGTCTAGGTTCTGAGCTGCAGCAGAGGCCACCCAGGAGCAAATGTGGATGGAAAAGGAAGAAGGTGGAGTTCGAGGCTCCCTGTTCAGGAAACCAGCTGTGATGGGGAAGGATGCAAGGAATCTTCATGTTTGCTTGTTTGCTTGCCTGTGTCAAATGCACATATAACAATACCTTTCAAATCTGTTTGAAAGGATGCATGTAAAATGGATGTGGTCTTTCATATGCCTTCATACATTCTGAACCTCTGGGATGGGGACAGTGTGTGTTTGTGTTATTTTACAGATGAAAAAAATCAAGGTTAAGATAATTAACATTGTTTGCAAGAGTCACAGATCTACCTGGTGGATAAACTGAAACTAGACCCCAGTCCTCCAACTTCCCATTCAACACAAGCTTCAGTCTCCTCTACCGGATACAGCCCAGCATCCCCAGCCTGTGGACCTCCCCATCTCTTACTCCTGACTAGCCCTGTACAAGGTTGGTGAGCTGGTTTGATAATAATCCCTTGAGGGCCTGGGGACACAGGAGCAAGAGAGAACAGGCATGGAAGAGCCAGAGAGAAATGCCAGAATAGAAGTACGAAGGCAGAGTTTGGTGATCAGAGACAAATCTCTACTGAGTTCCTTGGCAATGAATTGTGCTATCTCACCCAGAGGTGCTGGCCTCTAAGCAGCAGGCAAATTTGCCAGGCCATTGTTCGTTGAATTCATTACCCCATATTAGGCACAGACTTGGTCATCGTAGGAAAACGGGTTGAGTGAGGTGTGTTTTCTGGCCTTGAGAAGGTCATCCTGAAAAAAAGAGTTCTTTTACAAAATTTACTAATTGACCCCTTTATATCAATCATCTCTTTCTTGAAAATACAACTTTAAGTTTTAGCTGGAATTAAAGGCCAAATTTTCCAGTTTCATCTGGAACTCTGGCCGAAGGCATAAGCAGAAGGGATGGATGCAATTTCCAAGGAAATTGCATCCTCACAGGGAGGGGATGTGCCCTCTTCCAGCTGGCTGAAATGTCCACATGAAGGCGGGGCCTCTTGCAGCTGCCTTAGACAGGAAGTTGCCTTTGGCATGGACCCTGTACACAGGAGAGCACAGGTCAGAGCCCCTGTGCCCTGCCACCACGGGTGCCGACCAGCTCTGGATTCACAACCCCCAGGCTTCCTCTGTATGATAAGAAGGCTTCCGCCTTGTTTAAGAGGCTTTTATTTTAGGGCTTTCTCTGACTCCCACTCCAATATAATCCTAAATTATAAAGCATCCAACAGACAAGTCAGGCTGGAGTGAGAGCTAATAGCATCATAAGGGGCAGAATGAGGATGGACTGACTCTGCCCAAGCAGGTTAGAAAAAGCATCACAGAGAGGATGTGTGTGAATGAGTCTTTAAAATGAAGGAGGGTTTCCTCTGGGAGACAGGAGGCGTGGGGAGTTCCCAGTAGGGGAAAGGAAATGGAAAGGCGTGGGGTTAACCCAAGGAATAGGGGGACCCAGGTGCTGCCAAGACACTGAGTAAAAGAGAATTCCCTAAAGCACTAGGGAAGTAGGAGAGACTTCCCGGTGCCCTCCTGGTCCCTCCCAGATATGATGTACGGGTGAAGCCTTAGTCCCCAACATCCTCACCAACTTCTAAGCAATTACCCTCACTGCGCCTTTCTGTCTCACAGCTGTTCCCACCAGCTGTTGTGACTGTAATCACTATACACTCTCAAGTCCATGGGGAACAGGCTGCCAGGGAGGGAGGAGATGGGGGACTCCAGGGAGAGCTATTAAACACCTGCTAGGCTGCAATCCAAAGGTTTAGGAAGATAATTTCTGGGCTTCCAGGCAATTTGGGCCTTGCAAACAGAACTGCTGCCTTCAAAAGCATTTAAGGACTGAAAGTCTGAGAGGCAGGAAACAAGGCTGCCATCCTTGTATCAGTTATCTATTGCTGCGTAACAAACTACTCCAAAATGTAATAGATTACAACAGCAATAATGTGTGATTATTTATGATTCTGTAGGCCAGCTCAGCTCACGGGAGAATTCTGCTCCTTGTGTTGTTGGTTGAAGCTATTCATGCAGCTCCAGTCATACCTAGCTGGGCACACTGACGTGTCTGGTGATTGGCACTGCTGCCAGACAGGATCTCTCTCCCCACATTATTTCTCCAGTAGTCATACATCTTTGCAAAATGGCTTAAGGCCCCAAGAGTGGAGGATTAAAGTTGTAAAATCTCTTCCACTTCACTCTATTGATCTACACAAGATATAGGAGCAGGTTCAACTCAAGGAGAGAAGAAATAGACTTCAATAGACTCCACCCATCTTTTGATGGAAAAAATAGCAAAGTCACATTGCAAGAGAGGATGCACAGTGCATGGATGTTTGCAGCCACCTTTGCAAACAATCTGCCACTGCCGACACTCTGACCCCAATGATTCACATCCCTTAAACATGCAATGCACACATGCCTCTAACCCCAACAGACTAATGCTATTATAGTGTCTACTTGAAGTTCAGAGTCTCATGTCTAAATCAGACCCAAATGTGAATAAGGATTCTTGGGTACAATTCCTCAGTTGTAGCTGATACAGAAACATGAACTAAAAAGATCAATCCTCCATCCCCTACACAGCCAACATACAACGGTAAGCAGAGATAGTGGTCTTCAGTACCAAGTTCCTGCCTCTCCTCAATCCTCTACTAATCATCTCTGTTGTCCTTCCAGCCTTTGTCAGTTACACATTTTGACTTTTGTTCAGGAAACTCACTTTCAGGTGCCAATTTCTCCAGGGTGGAAAAAGGGTGATTTGTAGCATGCAGAAGTAGGAGGTTCGGCACACTGTGTGAAGTAGAGAGAGGCTCTGGAGGAGAAACAAGATGCCCCAGCCAGCAGCCAGTACTGACGCAATTGACAAAAAGCCCTCCCTGTCAGAGGAAGGCTTTCTTGGAGGTTGAATGCAGCTGCATAAGTGAGTCCAGGCAAGACCAGGAGACCTAGCAGCCAAACCGCCCAGAGAAATAATAGATAGTTGTTTCAACTGAAGCCACTAAGTTTGATGGGGGTGGTTTGTTATGCAGGGTTATATTATTGATGTAATTCTTCTATTTTATATTCTAATTCTCTGTTGGGTTGGATAATAGCATAGCAGATATCAAATACCATTGATGGAAATGGCCTTGGTGGTACAAAGAGAAAGGATTTTACAGTTTAGTCCTTCCCAATAGAAGAGGAAAACTCAGATAATACTAATGAAGCCAGAAATGATTCAACACTATCATTTTATAGGTGAAGGCTGAATATGATTTATTCCAAGAGGTATGCAGGATACATAATGCTAATCTCCTCCTGGATCCACGTTTATGAAAAAACCAGGACCAGGGCTCTTATTGGTAATCACATGGATTCTTAATTAACAAATTCCCTTGTGGGAAAAGTGGGATGTTAAAAAATTTCCATTCTCCCTGAATCACTTGGAAATGTATTTGGTCATGAGTAATCCCAAACTTAACAAACAAGTGGTCTAATGAAGTAGGATTTGTTTTCTCTCGTAATAAGCAGTCAGGGTGGTTAGTCCAGAGGCAGCACAGATGCTCAAAACCACCACCAGGGATCTAGGCTCCATTTATCAGGGATCTAGGCTCCATTTATCAGGGATCCAGGCTCCATCTATCTTTCTGTTATCTTTAACTTTCATTCTCACCCTCATGGTATGGTTACACAAAGGCTGCTGTACCTTCAGGCATTACATCTAGATAACAAACAAGAAAAGGGGAGTTAGGTTGAAATAAGATAAAATCGCTCTTCTTACAAGACTTGGTGTTTTTGTTCAGGAATAGAAGCCCTCTCTGGAATCTGCCCAACCTCCAGTTGTCCAGAATGAGAGGAGTCCTGGGAGGACTCTTGTTTCCTCCCTGATGACAAGTGAAGCTGGAAATCTATTGTACTGTAGTTTCTATTCTAGAGTCTGTGGTTCAGAAGACAAAGGAGAAGGAAATGAGATGGGCCTTGAATGAGCCAACCAGTAGTATGAAAAACAAGCCAATCAGAGAGAAGAGGAGGTAAGGCTCCACCCACCCCTCCTGTGCATCATTATCTCTGATTCCTGAACCCACCAGGGGCTGCCATGCTATTTGGGTGAGTTGCTTGGTCTGCCTCCAAACAGACTCTGTGTGTGTGTGTGTGTGTGTGTGTGTGTGTGTGAGAGAGAGAGAGAGAGAGAGAGAGAGAGAGAGTGTGAGTTAGGTGGAGGAAGGATGCAGAAACATCCAGAGGCACAGAGATCTTCTGAGAAAGGCCTCAGGACATGAAACCCATGGTAGATGCCCATGCCAGCAAATAATCACTATATTGGGATTCAGCAAAGAGACCACTAATTCACACTATGCATGCCTGGTAAATGAGACCCTTTTGTGACTTAAGAATCTCTATATGTCTGAAACATTCAGACCCAGGTCTCCAGGGCAGAATACAATGTAAGAGGAACCCTTGACTGTCACAGCTTTGCTTCTCATATCATTCTCTAACCATCCCCACTCGGCATCCAGGGGCCTAACTGAATCCCGTTCCTCATTGGCACCATTTAGGAGAAGCTTAGAAACTTCTGTTCCTCGGCATATGGTGAGCACGTGTGAATACAGAGATGAAGTGTTACCAGAGGGACAGATAGAAGCTCAAGAAAGATCTACTATAAAAACAAAAAAGGAGGAAGACAGCTGCCTGGGGAGCCAGCAATCATCGCTGTATGGTTAATGAGGCCAACAATGGAAAAGCTCTCAGCTCGGGATGGAAGCCAGGAGGCAGCCACGTTCCAGCCAAGGGAGCTCAGGTCTGACTCAAGGACTAGTTCTGGGAGAGAGGCCGCAGGCCCAGGAGGAAGGAACAAAGAATAAATTCAGATGACCCTTTCCTGGTCCTTGGAGTTGGCAGATCACAGACATCTGAAAAGCCCTGCTGTGCAGGAATCACCTGGAGATCTAGAGGCAAGCAAGTGTCCTATCTCCAAATTTCCCCCAGCACCTCAGCATCCAGGAAGGTGCCCCAACATGCAATTAACTAAATGGCACCACTGGCCCAAAGTGCACCAGGCACAACCAGCTGGGCTATCAGAAATGCCTCAGGCCTCTTCATCCCTGTCAGGAGAGTGGCCCAACCAAGGCAGCCAGACACCAGACACACAGATCAAGCAGATAATTAACAGTGAGCAGGCAGAAGCAACACCATCCAGGGCAGGAGACTTGACTTCTCATCTGGGCTCTCTCACTAATTGGCCATATGACCTTGGCAAGGTCAGCCCCTCTACCTCCCTGGACTTCGGTTTCCTCATTTATAAAGTAAGTTGGCTGAACTAGAATTACTGGTTATGAAACTTTGTAAAAGAAGGACCAATATTTTCCAGAGGGATGTTTTCAAAGAAACCAACATCTGAAACAGGAAAAGATGAAGCTGATCTGTTTGAAGCAGCAGAAGGAACCCAGCTGGGATGCCACAGCCTCCCAGAGGATGGTTTGGGAAACAGTGACATAGGGTTCCACCCAGCTCATAACAGTCTACAGATCCACCAACTTCACTCTAGTGCAACCTCGTGTGCTAAGAATACAGGGAATGGAACAGAATAATGGTGTGCATGAGGCCAGAGACTCAACCAACAGGTGTCCTGAGAAGAGGAGCAGTATTCTACTCCAGGTCCAAAGATTTCAATGGCCACTAATTAAGACCTATATGATCCAATTCCATCCATGTAAACATGAAAGAGGTAAAGTCTCCATCTTTCTTTAAGGCTGTATAATA